>JAWZYU010000019.1:44923000-45042202 GCA_038380435.1 Ryuthela nishihirai
GGTGACAAACATCAACCAGTCAATTATTTATAAACTATTTTTACACCCACATTTTCATGATATTGTTTGTTTTATCTCATACTTCATTCAGAAAGCATTAGGCGTTCATCCTTAATTAACTGAAACATTGTCAATTTAGATCCTAATCCTTTGCCAAAGGGGAGGGGGTGGCTCAGTCGGTAGCGCATCAGGCTCGTAATCAGTAGTTCCCAGGTTCGAGTCCCAGCTGGGTCAGCGTTGAGATTTACCTCCTCAATATTCCCTGCCCACGGTCAGTAAGGAACATCGATGGGCGTGGAAAGGCCGTCGTCCGTCGGATGGGACGTTAAGCCGTGGCTCCGTGTGCAGAGAGAGCCATACCGTGTGCACGTTAAAGAACATTCTGGATGGCGTTGACGGGAGGTTACCATCTGTCCTCCAACAGCTGTGCCAGTGGGTCCCCTCCCCCAACCTTCTCTGAGCCTTCGGGGTCCATGTGACCTGGCCATTGACCATGATGTGAAAAAAAGTGTCGCTCAGAGGTAAAACAACCCAACCCAACTGATATTTGGATTCGAAATCCAAGACTACAGCAGAATGTTTGGCTGATCTCAGGGATTATGTTTCTGACAATTGCCGCGATAGACAATTTTCTGATCAGCAAATTCGCAATTACAGGAAATTTTTAAAATTTAAACTATTCTGAGCTCGAACTCATTTCAACTGGCAAGTTTAGACTCTATCATCGAGTCATAATACAAACTTTCGCGGGTTGGCGAAACTTTCAGCTTGAGATGCAAGGAACAAAAACACTCCAGAGTTGTTATTTGGTCCTTTAAGTAATCATTAATTTTACTGGCAGTATAGGTTCGCACCCAGGATATTTGGTTATAGGGAGGAAGGAAGGGTTTCTGTGTTTTTCCAAATTCTATCACTCAAAACTCAAATTTGCGACAATTTCCGTATTAAATGAGCAGGTCATGTATTTCATCATCATCATCATCCTCAAGCAGCCATGGGCTACGGAGGTCCAACCAGACCGTGCAATTTAGTTCTCCAAGCAAGTCTATCCTGAGCTACATCTTCTGCATCTGGCCACTGCACACCAATTCTAACAAGGTCCTGTTTGATATTGTCTGCCCACCGCATCCTAGGTCTCCCTTTCTTTCTGAGGCCTTTACGCACACTATTCGCCAATCTATAATTATTCATTTAATATTGCTCAATAAATAAAAATGTATTCGTATCATAAAAAAAAGTCTAGAAAATTTGCTAGGAGATGTAAAAAGCTTTATTTTCCAATCGTCATATAATTTAAATATTAATAGCCGCCGAAAATTTAAATATAATTTAATAGTACTTGGAACATCATAAAATTAACAAAAATAAATTTAAGAAAAGGGAAAAATATTGATTAAATTTAAAATACCATTAAATTCTAAATTCCAATTTTCTTGGTTTTTTATTGATGAAATATTTCCTGCTCCAATGGGGGTGCCGTAAAATACGCTAATTAATTATTGTTGTTTTTTAATTTGATCTACTGGGGGGGGGAACTCCAACATATCCCCAAGATTACAATTCAAAGACAATATTTGTATCATATTTTTTGGTGGGCTATTTAACCTGAATTCTAACTGGATCATCATGGGTTATTTACCATTTACAGATCAGCATTAAAAAAAAAAACTGAATGGTTATCTAGTTAGTAATGCTTTCTACTCCAATAAACAATTTGAGTTCAGAGAGAATAAAAGTATAGAAGATGCAAAGACACGCTACACTAAACATGTTATGAGTCTATTGGCTATAAATATTCATTCAACGTCAACTGTTTTTTGTTTAAATACAAAAAAAAAGCATTTGACACTGTTTCCCATCAGATTCTATTACATAAATTAAAATGTATTGGAGTCAGAGGCGTTGCTCTCATATGGTTTTCAAGTTATATACAAAGTGTGAATATAAATGGAACTGCTGGCTCTGAGTTGAAAATAAAACACTGAGTCAATCAGGGCTCTGTCTTTGGGCAAATTCTCATTTTAATTTTTACCAATGATGTCTGCTCTTTAAAAATTAATGCTAAGATTAACAGTTTTGCCGATGATACTGCTATTACATTTACAGCAGAAACTCTTGCTGACCTACAAAGTATAATAAATAATGATTTAACAGATATTGTAAAATGGTTAAAAATAAATAAGCTGTCAGGTTTTGATGCGATACATAGATATAATTTTGTCATTTCATGTGTATATTTGTATTTGACCTTGTATTGTAATCCTTCATGTGAAACTGTTTCCTCTCTCACATCGCTGACTAAGGCTGTTTATGTCTAATGTGTCTTGCTCTAATCAGCAAGACAGGTTTATGGTACCTGATCGTCAGTGATCAGTCCCCTTTCCAGCCTAGCTCCATTGATCAAGGAGCTCAGGCCAAATGACCGTCCCTTGGGGCAGGGAGGTCAGCGCCGAACGTCGGACGGCCCGTGAGAAGGTCAGGCAGTTCTGAGTTAGTAACTGGCTGGAGCAGACGTAGACATGAGCTGCTCAGTGAATAGATAATTCACGTGGTGAGAGGTTTTCTTCTGTTAGGTACGTAGAGTCGCAACCTATTAAGCAATCCACATATGATTGTTTGTAACCAACTTAGCCATTAGCCAACATCAGTACTCCGGGAGATCTGTAATATCTTCCGTAATAAATATTTTGTTACTGTTTTAAACTTGGAGTTGGTTATCATTCTGCAATTCTCAAGCATCGAAAGCCCAATACAGAACGGTTGGGTTGTTGGGTTGTTTTATCTCTGAGCGGCATTTTTGGCACACCATGGGCTAAATGGCCAGGTCACATGGACCCTGAGGGCTCAGAGAAGATTGGGGGAGGGGACCCACTGGAACAGCTGTTGGGAGACAGATGGTAGCCTCCCGTCAAGGCCATCCAGCGTGTTCTTTAACGTGCACAGGGTATGTCTCTCCCGCACACGGGGCCACGGCTTAACGTCCCATCCGACGGACGGCGGCCTTTCCAAGGCCATCGGTGTCCCCTACTGACCGTGGGCAGGGCGGGGAATTTTGCGGAGATAAATCTCAACGCTGACCCAGGTGGGACTCGAATCTGGGAATTGCAGATTACGAGCCTGGTGCGCCAGCGACTGAGCCACCCCCGCCCCCTTCCATTTGGGCCACACGCAACTGAAGTCAATGATAATCGATTTGCCTAACCAAATAAATCGTTTGAAGTTTTCCTGCAGATGAAAATTTTTGAAATATGTTCATCTGCAGAATTCACAAAATTAAAATTCGAAGTGACTTTATACTTAGGCATTAGAGATGAATGCTGACCCATGGCCGAGTGGTTAGCGTGTTTCGCTACTGATCAAAGGGACCTGAGTCTTCTCTATGGCGTATTAAACTGACAGGCTTCTGTCAGACCTCTGTGGCAAGCAGCCCTTGAAAGGTTGGGTTGTTTTACCTCTGAGCGGCACTTTTTTGCACACCATGGGCTAAATGGCCAGGCCACATGGACCCCGAAGGCTCAGAGAAGGTTGGAGGAGGGGACCCACTGGAACAGCTGTTGGGAGACAGATGGTAGCCTCCCGTCAAGGCCATCCAGCGTGTTCTTTAACGTGCACAGGGTATGGCTTTCCCGCACACAGGGGAATTGCTTAACGTCCCATCTGACGGATGGCGGCCTTTCCAAGCCCATCGGTGTCCCGTACTGACCGCGGGCAGGGCGGGGAATTTTGCGGAGATAAATCTCAACGCTGACCCAGCTGGGACTCGAACCTGGGAAAGATTACGAGCCTGGCGCGCTACCGACTGAGCCATCCCGCCTCCCAATACAGAACGAACCAAAATCTTACTTCCTTACCTGTGGGCGCCGTGGATCAATTACATTCTATCAACCCCAGGAACCGACATAAGCTAAATCTAAATTTGTCTAAAACGAAATGTATAATATACACTAAAAATATTTTTGATATTGTAGATAATTTAACGGTTAAAATCAATGAAACTAATTCTGATATTAATGAGGGCTGTTGCTGTGTCTCTATTGATAAAGTGGATGAATAATTCGGAATAACAATTGATCAAAATCTGAATTGAAGGCCACACGTTCAAAAGTTAATCAAAAAACTTTGAGCAATGTTGTGTAAAGTATACTGTAAAAAAAAAATGTGAATCACCAAATGTTGGTAACAATTTATTATTCTTGGATTCATTCCGCAGTGTATTATGGGCTACTCTGCTGTGGTGATGCTTATAGGTCAACCCTGAAACAACTGACTGCCCCCCAAAATAAAATTATTAAAAAGATATCTGATGGAAGTATTTGTTGGGTTGTTTTACCTCTGAGCGGCACTTTTTTTGCACACCATGGGCTAAATGGCCAGGTCACATGGACCCCGAAGGCTCAGAGAAGGTTGGGGGAGGGGACCCACTGGAACAGCTGTTGGGAAACAGATGGTAGCCTCCCGTCAAGGCCATCCAGCGTGTTCTTTAACGTGTACAGGGTATGGCTCTCCCGCACACGGGGCTACGGCTTAACGTCCCATCCGACGGACGGCGGCCTTTCCAAGCCCATCGGTGTCCCCTACTGACAGTGGGCAGGGCGGGGAATTTTGCGGAGATAAATCTCAACGCTGACCCAGTTGTGACTCGAACCTGGGAACTACAGATTACGAGCCTGGCGCGCTACCGACTGAGCCACCCCCGCCCCGGAAGTATTTGTCAAAATGGAAATAGCACATTTCAAAATTTAAAACTGTTGCCCTTCAGTCACTTGTTTGTTTATAAATTGATGATTTATATTTATAAGCATAGTCTTTTTTTTAATTAAAAGTAGATAATTATAATTTTCGTTTAGATGGCAGAAAGTGTGCAGTTCCACTTGTAAAAAAAATATTATACCAACATATTTTATATTTAGCACCAAAAATGTTTAATCTGTTACCTAGTGAGCTTCGAAATTGTATTGGTGGAGTATTTATCTTTAAGAAAAATTAAAGTTTTATCTCTCACATATAATCGACTTGGATTTTATGTTTATATTTCTACGATAAAAATTAGAATTCAAATTTTCATTATTGTACCCTTATAGTAAACACATTATAGTAAATGTGTTTTTCTATTTTTCTTTGATATTAAATGAAAATATTCATTTTTATATTTTCAAAAATGCGAGAATATTATAGTTCGTCACAATCCACACTGTGTGAATTATTAGGTTGTAATTAATTTGTGAGAAATAAGCTGAACTTTTTTTGGTTATTTCATGTAATGCTAACTATAACAACCTTGATAAGTGAATGCTTTTGAATTGTTTATATTATACTAAATGTATGTATAGTCTAATGTGTTAAAGATAAAGTATTTTGACTGATGGATATCCCATACCTCATCCGGGGCTCGAACCAGTACTCCAATCCTTTAGTAGCGAAGCACGCTAACAACCTGGCCATCGAGACGGTTTGACACTTTTACTAAATTAAATAAGTGGAATAATCAAGGGTTTAATATATTAAACTTTTACCTAATCGTTAAATTCGATGAAATTTTCAGTGATAATTTACAAGTGATCTGGCAACAAAAAAAAATGTCATTGCCTTTTCTGGCTTTGCAGGCAAAATGCACTAAACATTTGCTTTTGCATTTCAATGAGAATAATAAAAACAATTTTTATTTTAAACGTTTTATTTACAGGTGTCTATTCTTAAAAAGAGAATTGCAAATTATAGTCAGTAAGAAAAAATAGTGCCGTCCCATGGCCGAGTGGTTAGCGCGCTTGGCTACTGATCTAAGGGACCTGGGTTCGAGCCCCGGGTTAAGGCATGGCTGTTTGTGTCGTTTATCTGCTGAGGTCCTGCCATCCTCTCAGACCTTCTACTATGGCATATAAACTGACAGGCTCCTGTCAGACCTCTGTGGCAAGCAGCTGCTTGAGGGGGTATTTATTTTTTTTTATTTTTTTTTTAAGAAAAAATATCTTATTTGCGTCATAAATAAGGTGTAAAGATTTCAAAACTTGGAGATAATCAGTGAAAAACATGCATAAAGCAATTTTTAGAAACATTTCCTTCAATATTCAGTTGATTTTTCAACGAAGTAAAAAAAAAATCACCTGATTACCGTTGTATTTATTCAAATTCATCGCATTAGTTCACCCAGGTCCCTAAAAAAAGTGTAGGACAGCACACGTGTGGAAAGAATTTTAAAAGGTAACGGGGAAGACATCGATAAAGTAATTTGTCTTAACTGCTCGCAGGATTCATTTAAGCCAGCTAGATAAGCAAGGTGATTCCTTCTGTGTACGTCGAATATTTACAAACCAAATTAGCATGTTAAAATATAACAGCCACTGACTGCCCAATGCAATAGGATGGGAAAAAGGAGCCGCGTGCGTCAATCAGATAAAGCCCTCCTTTAACTTTTACCTGGGAGAATATTATCTGAGAGGCAGTTCCACTTTCTGCTACTAGCTAGAAACGGAGACATTTACATACAATTTTTTTTATGGATACTCTTTTTTTTCTCTTTGCTTACCAGAAGCATTGGATTGGATTGTTTTACCTCTGAGCGGCATTTTTTTGCACACCATGGGCTAAATGGCCAGGTCACATGGACCCCGAAGGCTCAGAGAAGGTTGGGGGAGGAGACCCACTGGAACAGCTGTTGGGAGACAGATGGTAGCCTCCCGTCAAGGCCATCCAGCGTGTTCTTTAACGTGCACATGGTATGGCTCTCCCGCACACGGGGCCACGGATTAACGTCTCATCCGACGGACAGCCGCCCTTCCAACCCCATCGGTGTCCCCTACTGACCGTGGGCAGGGCGGGGAATTTTGCGGAGATAAATCTCAACGCTGACCCAGCTGGGACTCTAACCTGGGAACTACAGATTACGAGCCTGGCGCGATACCGACTGAGCCACCCCCGCCCCTACCAGAAGCAAATTCGGGTTTGAATAGAAAAATTAAATTTCGACCCAATGTCTTTATTTGAAATGACGTAAAGAGCGATATTTATGCAGATAATTTCTGTGAATAATTTGTTTCTAAAAATAAGTATTTGTAAAAAAAAAACGTAATTTAGTTTAAAAAGCTTCATTTCAAAATCATTTTTTGAAATTACACTTAGAGTGGTTTTGAGTAAGTTGTTTTACCACTGTTGTTTTTTTTTACATAGAATTGATTAAATGACCAAATCACAAGAAACTCAATTAGAGGAAAGTCCACTGAACAGCTGTTAAGAGTAAGATGGAAGTATCCCATCAGTCTTCTGCTATGGTTTTTATGTGCACAGGTTTGGCTCTCAGGATTGGGTTGTTTTATCTCTGAGCGACATTTTTTTGCACACAAGTGTTAAAGGGCCAGATCACAAGAATCCCGTATGCTTAGGAAGGTTGGGACAAAAAGATTCATTGGACAGGAAACAGATGGTAGCCTCCCGTCAAGACCATCCAGTGTGTTCTTTAATGTGTCCAGGATATGACTCTCTTGTACACAGGGCCACGGCTTATGCCCCATCCGATGGACGGTAGCCTTTCCAAGCACATCCATTTTTTCCAACTTTATCACTCTGTAAAAGTTTAGTTTCATCCTTCTAAGGAGAGAAGTACAGATTTGATTCTTCTTCAATATCTGTCAATGTAAAACCCTTGGCCACTGCGATCCCTATCAGACGTCTAGTATATATATTGGTTTTATATATAGTATATATTATAGTATATATATAGTACATATCTAGTATATATAGGTTGGGTTGTTTTACCTCTGAGCGCAGGTCTTAGAAGGTTGAGATGGAGGGGACCCGTTGAGCAGCTGTTGGGAGACAGATGGTAGCCTCCTGTCAAGGCCATCAAGCGTGTTCTTTAACGTGCACAGGGTATGGTTCTCCTGCATGTGGAGCCATGGCTTAACGTCCCGACGGCAGCCTTTGCAAGGTCATTGATGTCCCTATTGACCAGATGGGGACATGGGAGTTTTACGGAGATAAATCTCATTGCTGGTTCAGCTGGGACTCGAACTTGGGAACGGCAGATTACGAGCCTGGTGCGCTACCGATTGAGCCACCCTCACCCATATCTAGTATAAGCAGGCTGTTTACAATAGTAGTTGAAATTCATCTTTTACAATTTCAAAGTAATGGAAGTCTCGAAAAATGCGAATAGTAATATTATTACCTGCCTAACCAAAGAAGGCTTTCTTTAATAACTTTTTTTTAAAACGAAAGAGGATATCTATAAGGGGAAAGAGCACAAATTGTAAACAACAGCTCATTTTTTAAATGAACTAATTAATTGTTTCTAATTATAGTTTTAGTTTCCTACTCTGTTATAAACAAGTGACAGAATGCATCGTTTTTCAACTACGCAAAAAAAATTTTTTTGACATATTTGACAAGCATTATTAATATAGCTAATTATTTACTTTCCAAAAATAATAATCTGCTGAATAATGTACTTTGTTGCAATATATGTAAATCCCCGGTTAATAATTAAAAAATGGCAAAAAAGTTACAATAGACAAAAATACCTTATTTTCTGCCTGTATATAGCGAATGTATCTGTTAAATAAACGATACTTTGAATTTGAGATTGCTGAAAACAGAAAAAAGAAAAATTTCGAGGTTCTATTACAACAGAAGATTCCGTGTTGTTTAAAATAAAAGCAGTCAACCTAAATTTAGAGAAGAGTTAGTAGGGAACAAAGCGATATTCTTAAATAGCCACAGCAAAAATTATCTATTTAAAAAAGAAAACATAACATTTTTAATGAGTTATTGAATTGGTAAAAGAACTCTATTTTTTTTTTAAATCACGAAAATATCTTGATTTAAAAACAAAATTATGCATTTTTAATGAGTACTCTGAACCAGTGCTATCCAACTACTCTAAGACCGCGGGCCCTTTTTTCTTTTGCCAATATTTCGCGGGCCGAAAAAAAGAATAGAATACGTCATTGAAAAGTCAGTTCATGTCACTCAAAAAATTATTTTATTTATAGGAAAAATAATAACTAATAATAAACCACAAAAACCTCAAAAATTATTTTATTTACACGAAAAATAATAAATAATAATAAACCTCGAAAATTATTTTATTTAAACGAAAAATAATAAGTAATAATAAAGCACAAAAACCTCAAAAAATATTTTATTTATACGAAAAATAAGTAATAATAAACCTCAAAAATTATTTTATTTATACGAAAAATAATAAGTAATAATAAACCTCAAAAATATTTTATTTATACGAAAAATAATAAGCAATAATAAACCTCAACAAATTATTTTATTTATACGAAAAATAATAAGTAATAATAAACCTCAAAAATATTTATTTATGCGAAAAATAATAATAATAAACCTCAAAAAATATTTTATTTATACGAAAAATAATAAGTAATAATAAACTTAAAAAAAACTAAAAAAAATTATTTTATTTATACGAAAAATAATAAACAATAATAAAACTCAAAAAATTATTTTATTTTTACAAAGAATAATAAACCTCAAAAACATGAAAAAACTATTTTATTAATACGAAAAATAATAAGTAATAATAAACCAATATAAATTTTCTAAACCTTATTAAATATTTAATAAGTTTAATAGGAGCATTGTAACCGTAGTTGTTGGGCAATAATTTCTTTTACGTCCATATCGATATTTGTTGTTGCGAGCCGAAGTATATATTCAAGTGTAGAGTTTTTCAAGCAGTTTCTGTACCTTGATTTTATATATTTCATATCAGAAAATGCGCGCTCGAAGATATATGTACTTCCGAAAATAGAAATTATTTGCAGTCCAAAATATTTCATTTTTGGATATTTTTCTTTAGGCAAAAGTTTGAACAATTCTATTCGTTTCTCTATTAGATGCAGTAATTGGGTCAGCCTGAAGGTCACATAGTTCCATTTGATATTTAGGATTTACGGTGCTAATATCAATATTTAATGGATTACTGAATAAATTTTAACTTTACTTAAGGTCATCAAATTGAGAAAAATCTTCTATTAAACTTTTCAATTAGGATATCTAATTTAGGAACAAAGTTTTAAAAATTAACTTTTTTACTAAGTTGTTTCATTTCTTCGTAGAACTCTTTACAAGTTTCAAAATGAATTAAATTGTTTTCCTGCAAATTTAACTTCAACAATCGTAGTTTGTTTCTAAACCCAGTAACATGATTATAAAGACAGCACACGTTTTGATCTTTTCCTTGTAAGGATTTATTCAAGGCATTTAAATAATCTGTAATGTCTGTTAGGAAAGCAAGTGAACATAGAAATTTTTCATCAACAAAACTTACTATTACTCATCATGCAGTTCGTCCAAAAATGCTTTAATATTTCTGTGTTTAAGAGAACGATTTCCGCCACGAATTAAAGTGTTAATTTTGACAACCTTTTCCATTACGTCGTTTAGTCTCAGCGAAATGCCACACAAATGTCTCCTGGTGCACAATACAGTGCAACATTGGACAATGCATGCCATATGCATTCGTAGTGAGAGCGATTCGTGCTGTCGTTAGTTGCTTCTTATTACTGCAGCTTCATAAAAATATTTGTTTGATGACGCCGCACCGCTCTTGAAAGGTTTCAGATTGGGTTGGATTGGATTATTTTACCTCTGAGCGGCACTTTTTTGCACACCATGGGCTAAATGACCAGGTCTCATGGACCCCGAAGGCTCAGAGAAGGTTGTGGGAGGGGACCCACTGGAACAGCTGTTGGTAGACAGATGGTAGCTTCCCGTCAAGGCCATCCAGCGTGTTCTTTAACGTGCACAGGGTTTGGCACTCCCGTATACGGGACCACGGCTTAACGTCCCATCCGACGGACGGCGGCCTTTCCAAGCCCATCGGTGTCCCCTACTGACCGTGGGCAGGGCGGGGATTTTTGCGGAGATAAATCTCAACGCTGACCCAGCTGGGACTCGAACCTGGAAACTACAGATTACGAGCCTGGCGCGCTACCGACTGAGCCACCCCTGCCCCAAAGGTTTCAGAAGTTTGCCGATCGGCTTAAGAATATTTTGTAAACTTTGTAGAATGAGTAAGTTGAAGATTGCATATCAAGTAAAGTAATATAAGTTGACAAAAAATTATAAGGTGGATTACAGATATTTATTTAAAATTTAAGTAAAAATTTGATTTTATTCACTCTTATTGTGCGTATTTTTAATAAAAATTAATTTTCTGTAAAATATTTTCATTTACGGCAAGTTCTGCACTAAAGATTTCATAAGACAGGAAAATTTGTTTTCACCAGTGATAAAAATATTCTAAGCTATACAGTCAATTTAATATTTCAAAAATATTGAAACAGAATTCCGGGGACACAGCATTTAATCTAGGAACTGTCCCCGGAAAACGAGGACATATAGTGATATCTTATGGAATTAATGGTAGCAAGTGGGAGTAAAAATAAAAGGGAGTCTGTGTAAAATAAAAAGTTGGAATCACTATTCTAAACCAATTGAAAAATTACACTGTGCAAAAGAAAAGCATTTAAAACTTTACCTTTTTGTCGGGTAAATTGAAGAAAAGGCTTGATTCCTCATTCTATGAATTAGAAGTGTCCTAGTCTTATCCGTCACACACTGATTTTATGTGAACCCGAAATGACAAAAATGATTGTAGCTGGCAAAAGACAGCCGACCGAATGACCGCCAGATTCGCGCCGGCCAAGAGCTCGCGAAGCATCGGCAGATGGCTCGTTGCCAAACTACGATAAACAAATAATTAATAGACCTTTCTCTTTGTTGGCCGAATCAGGGTCAGTAAGACATCTAACGGCAATCCAATGGAGATTGATACGCCAGTTGGTGAACGATTCTTTCGAGTCTTTCTGTATAATCTTCCTCATAATCCGGTTAACTCTTCAGTCTCCTTTAATTTTTGCTTCCATCTCTTTACCGCCGTTGGTTAATAAGGCGCATTAAGCGAGGAACTAGGGACACTAATTTATGTCAGTCATTTAATAAACTGTTGTTCTTTGTTTCTTAATAGTGTAAGTTCTTGCGCAGATAATAAAATTCTAATATGGCGGAAGTAAGAGCTCGATTATAAAAATGAATAAGAGTCAACTAAATAAATTAAAAATGATTTAGACGTTTTTCGAAAGCGATATTTTTTTGGGTGCCTTTCCCAAAATAATCCGAAAATGGCAAATTCTCGTTATAAAAAAAAATACCCCCTCGAGCAGCTGCTTGCCACAGAGGTCTGACAGGAGTCTTTCAGTTTATATGCCATAGTAGAAGGTCTGTGAGGATGGCAGGACCTCAGCAGAAAAACAACACGAACATCCATGCCTTACCCGGGGCTCGAACCCAGGTCCCGTAGATCAGTAGCCAAGCGCGCTAACCACTCGGCCACGGGACGGCTCCAAATAAATAAATACCCCCTCAAGCAGCTGCTTGCCACAGAGATCTGACAGGAGCCTGTCAGTTTATATGCCATAGTAGAAGGTCTGTGAGGATGGCAGGACCTCAGCAGAAAAACAACACGAACATCCATGCCTTACCCGGGGCTCGATCCCAGGTCCCTTATATCAGTAGCCAAGCGTGCTAACCACTCTGCCATGGGACGGTTATAGGGGTGTTATTAATGAATTTTAACATGGATATTATGGAATGTTAGTTAAAAATGAGATAATATCCTGATAACGAAGAACTAAGAAACACGAAAATTCACGACCTAAACTTAACTGTTGATTGTTCCTTATTTTGTTAAAACGAATTAAGGATCGTCTTACCCACTACCCGCTCTACCTCTTATACTTTTGTATAATTATTCTATCCGAATATTTTTTTAAAGACCCTCGAATGGAAGTAGAAAAATTCATATATTGCATTATTTGGGATAATGTTTTTTGAGAAAAAAGCGAAACAAAGGAAACAGAACGGTATTATGGTCCGTTGCAGTTCACAGGGCTCTGCCAAGAAAAGGGTGTCTGTTTGGGACGCAATTTCAAATTATTAATAAAAAATAAATACCCCCTCAAGCAGATGCTTGCCACAGAGGTCTGACAGGAGCCTATCAGTTTATATGCCACAGTAGAAGGTCTGAGAGGATGGCGGGACCTCAGCAGAAAAACGACACATACATCCATGCCTTACCCGGGGCTCGAACCCAGGTCCCTTAGATCAATAGCCAAGCGTGCTAACCACTCGGCCACGGGACGGCTTCAAATTATTACATGGTAAATATTTATTGCTAGGATAAAACCTAATTATTCAATAAGTTAAAACATAACCTTGCTTAAGAGATAAAATTGGCTAGACACGGCACTGTCGAATCAGTCTAGTTTCCCCATCTGGGGTGGAAGGAGAATCTGGCGGATTAATTTAGAACCTCCCCCCCCCCCCCCATCCACCCCAACAAACATTAAATCCTTTTAAATCTGGGCTTCTTAGTGATATTCTGCATCAGTGCCACAATTATTCTCCAAAAATTATTTCTCGTTGGCAGTAAATGCGAAGAACAATTTTGAAATGCAATTTTTAGTTTGAACGATATCTTTATCAGTTTTTCAATACCCTATTAACCCGAATATGAAAATAACAAGAACAAAAACACTTCTAAATAAAAGCAAGTTTTATAGGGTTGGGATGTTTTACCTCTGAGCGGCACTTTTTTGCACACCATGGGCTAAATGGCCAGGTCAGATGGACCCCAAAGGCTGAGAGAAGGTTGGGGGAGGGGACCCACTGGAACAGCTGTTGGGAGACAGATGGTAGTCTCCGGTCAAGGCCATCCAGCGTGTTCTTTAACGTGCACAGGTATGACTCTCCCGCACACGGGCCACGGCTTAACGTCCCATCCGACGGACGGCGTCCTTTCCAAGCCCATCGGTGTCCCTTACTGACCGTGGGCAGGATGGGGAGTTTTGCGGCGATAAATCTCAACGCTGACCCATCTGGGACTCGAACCTGGGAACTACAGATTACGAGCCTGGCGCGCTACCGACTGAGCCACCCCCGCCCCGCAAGTTTTATAGGGAAAAAGAGATTCCTTATTACATCGATTTTTTGATAAGTTTTTGTTATATCGTCAATTTTAGAAAAGCGCATTAATTCAGTGGCGGTACTGGGGGAGGGGGGGGGCACCCCTACACAGAAAGTGTAAGAGAATAAGAGAAAGGAACCAGAAAGAAGCATTGCGAATTTCCATTTCAAAAAGCACTTCACTCCCCCCCCCCTCCGAAAAAAAAAATAATACCTTCTCAAGCAGCTATTTGCCAAAGAGGTCTGACAGGAGCCTGTCTGTTTAATACGCCATAGTAAAATAAAAATAAATAAATAAAGGTTCCTGGAACCGCCCATGAATTGAACTGTACTCAGATATCATGAATTCATCCATAATCTTACTTAAGTAAGTTTAAATCGCGACAGTCTTAGCTCAACTCGCATATCTATTACAAGAGGTTGGGTTGTTTTACCTCTGAGCGGCACTTTTTTGTACACCATGGGCTAAATGGCCAGGTCACATGGATCCCGAAGGCTCAGAGAAGGTTTGGGGAGGGGACCCACTGAAACAGCTGTTGGGAGACAGATGGTAGCCTCCCATCAAGGCCAATCAGCGTGTTCTTCGACGTGCACAGGGTATAGCTCTTCCGCACACGGACCACGGCTTAACGTACCATCCGACGGACGACGGCCTTTTCAAGCCCATCGGTATCCCCTACTGACCGTTGACAGGGGAGGGGCGGGGGAATTTTGCGGAGATAAATCTCAAAACTGACGCAGCTCGGACTCGAACCTGGAAACTACAGATTACGAGCCTGGCGCGCTACCGACTGAGCAACCCCCATTGCAAGAGGTGAATAATGGATGTGGAGGGTAGATGAAGATTTCTTTCACACTTTCCTGATACTAAATGGCTCGTATTTACATTGTTTTTTTTACTTCCAACATACAAGTCAGAGATTCATCCTAGAAACTACTCCTAATTTATACAGGCTTTTTCATCGAAGGACAAGCCCTACTAAGATAAAGGTCGCCGTCCGTGGGATGGGACGTTAAGCCGTGTCCCCGTCCGCGGGAGAGCCATACCCTGTGCACTTTAAAAAACACGCTGGATGGCCTTGACGGGAGGCTACCATTTGTCTCCCAACAGCTGTTCCAGTGGGTCCCCTCCCCCAACCTTCTCTGAGCCTTCGGGGTCCTTGTGATCTGGCCAATTAGCCCATGGTGTGCAAAAAAGTGCCGCTCAGAGATAAAACAACCCAACCCTACTAAGACGACTGCTGACCATTACCACCGATAGAGCTAACACAACACACAATGTTTGCCTTGCTGGAACAGCAGCTAGCTCCTTAATCACTGTGCCAGTCGAGGCCTCAAATCACCGATTGAGTGATTATAATCACTCAATCGGTGATTATAATCTGATAAGAGTGACTTCGTTGGTAATAACGTACTAACTGATAAGAGTGAGCTTCGTTGGCAATTAATTCTTATACACTGATGCGCAAAAGTTACGTTACACTCCCATTCATTCTGTCCGTAGAAAATTTTCCAGGGGAGGGGGGGCAAAGCTTGGAGACAAATAATTACATCAGTAAATTTTTATTTAATCTTTTAGGGTTTTTTTTTCACAAGTAGATTATAGAATACATTATTGCATCAATACAAAACAGATATATAATTTATATAAATTAATTACGTTTAAATTGTTACGATTATAATTTGTGGAATTTTTTACTCGATCCTGGAGGGGGGGGGGGGCAATGCCCCGTTTGCCCCCCTCTGCGGACGCCCATGCTCCCATTTTATAAATAAAATAAAAATACATACCCTATCAAATAGTTAAAATTAATAGTTATAATTAAAAATAATAATTGTCCAATAATCAAAAATGTTAAAAATAATAGCCTGTCAATTTATATGCCATAGTAGAAGGTCTGAGAGGATGGCAGGACCTCAGCAGAAAAACAACACATACGTCCATGCCTTACCCGGGGCTGTCAATAGGAAATTAACTTCGAAACTTCTTAACTACTAAAATAAGCTTTTTTATCGTGAAATGTTACTGAAGATAAATTGAATATCTGAATCAAATCTATATAAATCTCGTTTTTCATTAGTAATAGGAACATTTAACATCTGTAGTATACTGGTATGATGCTCATACAATATTGACGAATATTGAAAAAAATTACTGACACAAACACTTAATAAGTATTACTTCGGAGTTTAATAAATTAAGTTTTGATTAACTTTTGAGGTGGATTCTAATGACTGCGTTTGCATTGAGACGGTCTGCTGAAATAGAGTACAATCAAAAGGACTTAACAGGAAAACGGATGAGAAGAAATATTAGTTAACGGCAAACTAAGGTTTGTTCTGGAAACAATATTTCCATATGTAGAAATATTCTTTCAGCATGAAACGGATAACACGAAAAAATCGTTTAAGCGAAAATTTTCTACTCTCTGACGAATAAAATTCGATTAAAAATTTAATTCCACCACTGTTCAAAAATTTTGAACGGCTTCAAATTTCTTGCAAATTAGTTAACTTCTTGTTAATTGGTAATTATTTAACGATGGATGTGAATACATTGGGTTCGGTTGTTTTACCTCTGAGCGGCACTTTTTTGCACACCATGGGCTAAATGGCCAGGTCACATGGACCCCGAAGGCTCAGAGAAGGTTGGGGGAGGGGACCCACTGGAACAGCTGTTGGGAGACAGATAGTAGCCTCCCGTCAAGGCCATCCAGCGTGTTCTTTAACGTGCACAGGGTATGTCTCTCCCGCACAGGGGCCACGGCTTAACGTCCCATCCGACGGACGGCGGCCTTTCCAAGCCCATCGGTGTCCCCTACTGACCGTGAGCAGGGCGGGGAATTTTGCGGAGATAAATCTCAACGCTGACCCAGCTGGGACTCGAACCTGGTAACTACAGATTACGAGCCTGGCGCGCTACCGACTGAGCCACCCCCGCCCCGGATGTGAATACATTAGTGTGCTTTAGACCTGATACTTGAGACATAAGCTAATAATTTTGTCTGCCGATCATGACCGTTTAGCCGTCCAGTGGCCGAGTGGTTGGCGCGCAAAGGCTATTGACCTAACGGACAAGGGTTCGAGTCCCGAGCAGCATGGATGTTTGTGGTGTTTTTCTGCTGAGGTCCTGACATCCTCACAGACCTTCTACTATGGCATATAAACTGACAGGTTCTTGTCCAGACCTCTGTGGCAAGCAGCTGCTTGAGGGGGTATTTATTTTTTGTATTATTATTTATTATGACCGTATTCCTTCATTCCCTCCATTCTTCGACTCAGTCGGGAGTGCGCCAAGCTCGTAATCTGCAGTTCCCAGGTTCGAGTCCTAGCTGAGCCAGCTATGATATTTATCTCCGTAAAACTCCCCGCCCTGCCCACGGTCAGTAGGGGGTACCGATGGGCTTGGAAAGGCCTCCGTCCGTCGGATGGGACGTTAAGCCGTTGCCCCGTGTGCGGGAGAGCCATACCCTATGCCGTTAAAGAACACGCTGGATGTCCTTGACGTAGGCGACCATCTGTCTCCGAACAACTGTCCAGTGGTACCCTCCCCCAGCCTTCTCTGAGAACTCGGTGCCCTTGTGACCTGGCCATTTAACCCATTGTATGCAAAAAAAAGTGCCGCTCAGAGGTAAAACAACCCAATTCCATTACTTCCCTCATTAAGCCTTGGTCGGGAAGGGGGCGGGGCTGGCTCAGTCGGTAGCGCGCCAGGCGCGTAATCTATAGTTCCCAGGTTCGAGTCCCAGCTGGGTCAGCGTTGAGATTTATCTCCGCAAAATTCCTCGCCCTGCCCACGGTCAGTAGGGGACACCGATGGGCTTGGAAAGGCCGCCGCCGGTCGGATGGGACGTTAAGTCATGGCTCCGTGTGTGGGAGAGCCATACCCTGTGCACGTTAAAGAACACGCTGGATGGCCTTGACGGGAGGCTACCATCTGTCTCCCAACAGCTGTTCCAGTGGGTCCCCTCCCCCAACCATCTCTGAGCCTTCGGGGTCCATGTGACCTTGTCATTTAGCCCATGGTGTGCAAAAAAGTGCCGCTCAGAGGTAAAAAAACCCAACTCCAGATCGTTAATCAACAAAGAAAGATCTCATTCAATCCTCGTCTGAAATTTCACTCTCAAAATACGGCGTAGGTTATGAATGACGTTATGACGCAGCTAGGCAAAGTATTAATCAATACACGTACTGTTAACACGAGCTATTTACACTGATCTTTTGACTTGCGTGTTAACTGCTTTGCATTTGTCTGTACTCTTATCCATTATTATCTTTAATTTTTTTTTCAGCAAACCGAATGTATCTTAATAAGTTTGAAATATGTAGGTGACTCAGGCATTCTCAACAGACTATGTCTCAGCCCTCGTGAATTAATTGAAGTTCTAACTCTATATGCTTCCAGACAAGAGAAAAAATTCTAGAAAGTAATGCAGATTGATGACTTTCAGCTTCAAAGTTCATCCTCCCTTGGTTTTCCTTTTTTTTACTTAATCTTTCTTTTTTTCTTGTGAAGTTCCTTTCCCATTTCTTTTCTGTCTGCCGATAATCCTCTTATTTCCGGCGTGGGTAAAGCACAGCATGTCGGCCACGTGAAGACGCTTGTTGTAAATATTAATATTTTTTTTATTAATAACGCTTTTAAAGAAATGTTTTTGGTCATTTGTTGAGATTCTGTGTTTCGATTCATCGATTCTTTTCCTTTTCGTCTATCGATATTAACTAAAAAAATAACAAAAGAAAAAGCTATTTAAAGAAAAAAGCGTATTAAAAATAAAACATGATATAAAGTAAAAAGTAAAAAACTTTTATGAATTTTCTTTCGGTTAGGCTTTATATCATTTCGTTTAATTTTGACATTTATCACCCATAAAACGTTTGTATTAAAACATCCACACTGCATTATTTAAAATTTCTATTTAGAAATCAAAATTTTTGCTTTTAATTTTTTTAAATCCATTCCTTTTTACTAAAAAACAAACAATCATATCATTTTTCCCACTAATATGGTAATAAAGAACATAACCCATTAAAATGAGTTCCATACTTTAATAGCTAGTTGAGTTTACAGGTCATCTGTACACGACCTTTGCAATTGTTATGAATTGATGATTAGTTAGTTTCGAATCTGGTCTATTGATTCATGTAATCTGTTGATTTTAAAAGAAATTACATATGAAACAGAGAGAAATGATTTGCGCACATTTTCCTAGAGTCGATCTAAGTGATCTTGTCATTCAAGGACTTAAGAATGAAAAAATATCTCTCAAGTAGGCCCGGATCTTGAAAAAAAAAATGAAGGAGGGAATGACGCAATCGAGCTGGAAAAAGGTAAAGGACGGTGGATTTTTGTCAGCATTGAGATTTATCTCCGCAAAATTCCTCGCCCTGCCCACGGTCAGTAGGGGACACCGATGGGCTTGGAAAGACCGCCGTCCGTCGCATGGGACGTTAAGCCGTGGTCCCGTGTGCGGTAGAGCCATACCCTGCGCACGTTAAAGAACACGCTGGATGGCCTTGACGGAGCTGTTTCCCAACAGCTGTTCCAGTGGGTCTCCTCTCCCAACCTTCTCTGAGCCTTCGGGGTCCTTGTGACCTGGCCATTTAAGCCCATGGTGTGCAAAAAAGTGGCGCTCAGAGCTAAAATAACCCATCCCAACTCGAAACTGTGAACTGTAGATTACAAGCCGGGCGCCCTACCTTTTGAACCATCGCCTCTACAGGTTAGGAGTTAGTATTAAAAAAATCAATCTTGGAATCAGGGTGCAAACTTCGTGCGCTGCTGACTGAACATTCCAAAATTCGAATGCAAATATGCCAAAATATGAAGAATCACTCATGTGCTGCAGAACCGCCCTGACAGACGGCACGGCGAAAATCACTTTTTCGAGTTCAGAGACCCTTGAAACGTGCTCCGAATTCGAATTCTCGAGATCGATTTTTCTGTTCACGATCCCAATACTTTCTCCTCGGTTCAATTCAGAAAACGAACAAGCAATAAAAAAAAAATGAGGATAAGTCAATGCATATATATATAGATTAAAAAGGTTATCTTCCTCTATGTGCCTTCAAAAGTAAAAAAAAAATGAAGTTGAAGTATACAGACAACGATAATATCATTTATTCAACTCATATGAGTTTCAAAAAGATAAGGCGCAAAGAATTTTTTATTTCGGTGAGAAAAAGAATCTTTTTTGCTCCATCGTCTTTTGAAAATTCGCACGAACTGATTCGTTTCATTTTATTATTTACTTTTTAAGGCACATAGGGGAAGTTTTTTTGCAAAAACCATTTTATTTTTGCCAGTGACGTCTAGAGAGGGTTGGGATGTTTTACCTCTGAGCGGCACGTTTTTGGCACACCATGGGCTAAATGGCCAGGTCACATGGACCCCGAAGGCTCAGAGAAGGTTGGGGGAGTGGACCCAATGGAACAGCTGTTGGGAGACAGATGGTAGCCTCCCGTCAAGGCCATTCAGCGTGTTCTTTAACGTGCACAGGGTATGGCTCTCCCGCACACGGGGCCATGGCTTAACGTCCCATCCGACGGACGGCGGCCTTTCCAGGTCCATCGGTGTCCCCTACTGACAGTGGGCAGGGCGGGGAATTTTGCGGAGATAAATCTCAACGCTGACCCAGCTGGGACTAGAACCTGGGAACTACAGATTACGAGCCTGGCGCGCTACCGACTGAGCCACCCCCGCCCCTTTTTTTCTGGAAGTAGAGCTCAGAAATGAGAGGGATTTTTCATATTCGGTGTCGCATTCGATGTCAAATAGGGATCAGAGCGGGGTGCTAGAAATGAAGCCGTTTGATTTCTTGTATCAGTATGTTCCCGTTGGCTGAATTGTAGAGAGTTTGTCTTCAGTGCAAGACACTCGAGTTCGGATTCTTGAGAAGACTTTTTCAGCAGTTCTTGTCTTTCTGATTTTCCCTAGCTTTATATAAGCAAATCGCTCGTGGTATTCAACGGATCCCGTGCACCACCTCAAATAAAAAAAATAAAAAATTGTTTTAAACTAAAACTTGTATCCTGTCATAAGTGCAGACTCGAATTTTTAACATAAGGCAAAGGGTGGCACGGGGTAAACCGTCATGAGAAATTTGGGACTGGAATATTAAGGAGGGCCAAAGAGTTTTATATTTGAAATCAGAAACACGAGCGATAAAAATAAGAGGAGGGGGTTTCGCAATCGAATTTTCGTAATCTGTAGTTCCCAGGTTCGAGTCCCAGCTGGGTCAGGGTTGAGATTCATCTCCTCAAAATTCTCCGCCCTGCCCACGGTCAGTAGGGGACACCGATGGGCTTGGAAAGGGCGCCGGCCGTCGTATGGGGTCGTTAAGCCGTGTTGCTGTGTGCGGGAGAGCCATACCCTGTGCACGTTAAAGAACACGCTGGATGGCCTTGACGGGGGGGGGGGCTACCATCTGTCTCCCAACAGCTGTCTCCAGTGGGTCCCCAACCTTCTCTGAGCCTTCGGGATCCATGTGACCTGACCATTTAGCCCATGGTGTGCAAAAAAGTGCCGCTCAGAGGTAAAACAACCCAACGTTAAAGAACACGCTGGATGGCCTTGACGGGAGGCTACCATCTGTCTCCCAACAGCTGTTTCAGTGGGTCCCCTCCTTCAACCTTCTCTGAGCCTTCAGGGTCTTTGTGACTTGCCCATTTAGCCCATGGTGTGCAAAAAAGTGCCGCTCAGAGGTAAAAAACCCAACGCAATCGAGTTCAAGTATCAAGCTTTGCAACTGTGGGTTGTTTCGTAAAAATAATCCTCATATATCTCAATGGCCTTTTTTTTGCTCAAATTATGCTAAATGGCCAGGTAACGCGGATCCCAAGGAAGTGAATTCATTGGACAGCTGTTAAGGGACAGGTGGCAGCTTCTCATCAAGGCTATTCAGCGTATTTTTTGATGTGACCAAGGTGTTGCTTTATCCTACACACAGAACCACGTCTTAACGTCTCATCGGACGGACGACGGACTTCCCAAGCCAATCGATGTCCCCTTTCTGACTGAGGACAGAACTGGAGTTAATGGAGTTAACCTCAACGATGAGAAGTGACGCAATCGAGCCGGAAAAAAATAGGAGGGGAGGTGCCAAGAGACTGGGTTTCCTTCGCAGTCTAACATTTTTTCCTACGGTTCCTCCTCAAGCAGCTGCTTGCCACAGAGGTCTGACAGTTTATATGCCATAGTAGAAGGTCTGAGAGGATGGCAAGACCTCAGCAGAAAAACGACACATACATCCATGCCATACTCGGGGCTCGAACCCAAGTCCCTTAGATCAGTAACCAAGCGCGCTAACCACTCGGCCATGGGACGGCCCACGTGAAATATGCATAAATTAATACATCTATGCCATACTCGGGGCTCGAACCCAAGTCCTTTAGATCAGTAACCAAGCGCGCTAACCACTCGGCCATGGGACGGCCCACGTGAAATATGCATAAATTTAATCATTTTTGGCCCCATTACCCTTATTAGCATTCTCATGGAGGGGGGGGGGGCATGAATTTATTTATTAACATTCTAGGGGGAATATTTGTCGTCCAGTGGCCAAATTGGTTAGTGCGTTTAGTTATTGATCAGAGGGACCTGGATTCGAGCCCAGGATAAGGCATAGATGTTTGTGTTGTTTTTCTGCTGAGGTCATGCCATGCTCACAGACCTTCTGCTTTGGCGTATAAAGTGACAGGCTCCTGTCAGACATCTGTGGCAAGCAGCTGCTTGAGGGAGTATTTATTTATTTATTTATTTATTATTTGGGGGGGTCGCAGTGTCAAAAAGTTTGAGAAACGCTGTATTAAACAACAACAGTTCGTTCAGAGGGTATAAATGGTGAAATATCTCAAAACTTAAACAATAGCATACTGCCTTCGACCCCCCCCCCCTCCTGCACTCCTCCCTAGATCCGATTTCGTCTGAAAAATGTTCCTCTGAACTCAACTATTAATAAAATTACGGAAGACACAACAGTGCTGGGTGATAAGATGTACAATAGGTGAAAATTGAAAACGGAAATTAAATTTGAGCGACAATTGACGATTTCGAAGATTCTTTCTTCGATTCTGCTGTCAACCCATCCTCCTCTCATTCCACAAAGAAAGGGGCATCACCGGGATATGATGGTGACTCACACACTCTCCCGAACCCGCACGCCACGTGCATTCACGCGTGACGACCGCCTGCCGCGCTCTCGCCCGTTATACTTTTCCTGATTGGTTGCTTTGGTGCTAGTTTGGCGTTCTTTGTTATGTAAAACCTTGGAAGGCATAAAATGGGGTCTTCTGTGTGGTGCAGAGCAGATTAAGCGAGGTATCGGAGAAAGAGGGAGGAGCGGGGGAGGGGGAAGAGTCTTTGGGTGAGGAGGAGGAGGATGAGGGAGGAAAAGCCTCTAATACTGAATGAGTGATGAGAGTTTGGCGATGTCTAGAGAAAGTAGGGGAGCAGGTGAAATGGCAAACGCGTTCACTTCAGGCAATGGAGTGTGAAGTTTATCGGGGAGAAAGGATTGCCGATTGCGAAAAGAGGCAGGAGGGGTGATAGTCTTTGGAAGCAGTTTGGCTGCTCTCTGTCTAATAAATTCTCAAAAATGATCATAAGGTGTATGCATTTCAATATGTAGCATACCTCAGGGTTTCATTTAAGGGGCTCTGTGAATTGGGAGAAGCGAGCAGGGTGATATATTTTTTTTTCCACAGAAGCCAATATTCTGCCTGTGAGCCTAGCGAAGGAATTCGCTATTATATTGACCTTTGCGAGACAGGGAGTTGAAAAGGCAAATGACGTCAGATCTGTATAAGGCGTCTCTCGTGTACGTCATCTGAAAATGAAATATGACGCTCCTACAGTGGTGGAGAGAGGATCGTTTGCAGGAGCGAATTTTTTGGATCGTGGCGTGGAACTCTTTCGAAGGGACGTCTGCTAGTAGGTTGCATTTATTCTCACTAAGCAAGATTTAAGAGTTGAGAGCTTCCTGACTTCTAACACTTCGTGTTTTTCTTTTAAGATTCATTTGCGAACTTCGGAACAGTTTTAAGTTCAGTAACAGCAATCAAGTAAATTTATGAAATCATTGTAAAAAAAATTCAAAAGTTGTTAGGTAAAAGGAATGAGTTTTCGTTTTTGTCTCCGTTACCTATTAAAAGCTTCTGAAGTTCAAAAAAAAAATTCTGAAATGGGGAAAATGGCTAGAAATTTTTTTTTTCATAAAAATGAAAATAAAAAAATAAATAAAAAAATTTCAGTTAAAAAAAACTGAAATTTTTCTCAAAGTGCGGTCAGTATGCGGTAAAATTTTTAGGGGTATGCCGTGAGAGATCAAACGTCGCTAGATCTAGTACCAAGTCCATTTCACTAATTACCCATTAAAATGGAGAATTGGAGCACAATAAAAATTTTACATATACCAATTTCTCTTTGGGCGAGGAATGACTCAGTCGGTAGCGCGCCAGGCTCGTAATCTGTACTTCCCAGGTTCGAGTCCCAGCTGGGTCAGCGTTGAGATTTATCTCCGCAAAATTCGCTGCCCTGCCCACGGTCAGTAGGGGACACCGATGGGCTTGGAAAGGCCGCCGTCCGTCGGATGGGACGTTAAGCCGTGGTCCCATGTGAGGGAGAGCCATATCCTGTGCACGTTAAAGAACACTCTGGATGACCTTGATGGGAGGCTACCATCTGTCTCCCAACAGCTGTTCCAGTGGGTCCCCTCCCCCAACCTTCTCTGAGCCTTCGGGGTCCATGTGACCTGGCCATATAGCCCATGGTGTGCAAAAAAGTGCCGCTCAGAGGTAACCCAACCCGCACACGGAGCCACGGCTTAACGTCCCATCCGACGGACGGCGGCCTTATACCAAGCCCATCGGTGTTTCCTACTGACCGTGGGCAGGGCGCGAAATTTTGCGGAGATAAATCTCAACACTGACCCAGCTGGGACTCGAACCTGGGAACTACAGATTACGAGCCTGGCGCGCTCCGACTGAGCCACCCCACTTAGATATGACAGGAACGTGAAGTATAAAGCACCATAGAGACAAAACCGGCCAAAGACTTTTTATCATTCCAAGCGAGCTTTTTGCTTTTTTAGTCCCACGTCCCGCACATATAGCATTCGAGTCAGAAAATGGCCCGAATTTTATATTTTTTTCATTTTTTTTTAATTATGAAAATATGGTAATATTTTGTTGAAAGCTGATTTGTTGAACCCTGATTCTCTATTTGTTAGTTTTTGTCAAAAATGTTGTATTCAGAAGAGACAAAAAACTAGGGTCGGATTAACATCATAGTCGGAAGGGGGGGGGGGGGGGCATCTTCAAGGAAGGCCGCACTTTTAAGAGGGGAAATATTTAAACTTTTCGAGAAAGATTACAATAAAAGAGAGAAAGAAGCAGCCCTTCTGTCGAATATAATCATTTCATATGATCTCCCACATATATTGGTTTCCATAAATTAAGGAACTGTTATGACCTCTGTGGCAAGCAGCTGCTTGAGGGGGTATTTATTTATTATTTTTTATTATGTAAATGGGAAGCTAACGTTGAAGCTCTATAACTTGTAAAATAAGTAGTTTTTCTTTTGAAAAATGTGATAGCAGATAAAGTTATCATTCAAATATATCATTATCTCGATTCTCAAAAATATTCGTTTAGTATTTAACGAGTTATGGATGCTGGAATATTTAACAACAACAATTATACGATATCGCCGAATATCGAACGATTAATTTGCACAAAATTCTGAAATAGACACTTATTTTAAATAATTAATCGTTTAAAGTAGCAATGCTATTTTATCATCTTAGGTTTGAGATAAATTCTTGTGACTGGCATTGCTGTTGTTAAATATTCAAACTTCCATAACTCATTAAATACTGAACGAATATTGTTGTAAAACGAGATGTTGATATATTTGATTGATATTTTTATCTGTTGTAATATTTTTCGAAAAAAACACACCTCATTTTAGAATTTTTTGGGTTGTTTTACCTCTGAGCGGCACTTTTTTGCACACCATGGGCTAAATGGCCAGGTCACATGGACCCGAAGGCTCAGAGAAGGTTGGGGGAGGGGACCCACTGCTACAGCTGTTGGGAGACAGAAGGTAGCCTCCCGTCAAGGCCATCCAGCGTGTTCTTTAACGTGCACAGGGTATGGTTCTCCCACACACGGGGCCACGGACTTAACGTCCCATCCGACGGACGGCGGCCTTTCCAAGCCCATCGGTGTCCCCTACAGACCGTGGGCAGGGTGGGGAATTTTGCGGAGATAAATCTCAACGCTGACCCAGCTGGGACTCGAACCTGGGAACGACAGATTACGAGCCTGGCACGCTACCGACTGAGCCACCCCCGCCCCTCATTTTAGAAATGGCTTTGACATTAGTTTCCAATTTACGTAACTAACTTTTGTCCGCCAGTATAGATATTTTTTCTAGTTCCTTCCATGAACAAGCACTATAAACATTTCAATTGTTAGCTTAAAAAAACATGCTAAGTCTTAAACACCTGGTAATTATGATTTTAAAACTTTAATTTTTTTCTATTTAACTACATATTAAACACATCTTTATTGTTTTCATTCTATTATATGTATCTTATGACATCTAATTTTGAAACAAAATCGTGTATAGCCCAGCTGGGAAAATAACACCAAATGTGATCAATTATTCAGTTATTATGAAAATGAATGCGAGACTGGCAAAATTATTGTTTTGAAAAGATTCAACAGACTTATGTCTAATTCCATGCCTGGAATTCTAGAAAAACGGAAATGCAACAGTGGCTGTTATGAAATTTAACAGCATTTACTGCAGACATGTTCGTGGATAAACTGTACAAACTAAAATTAAAAGCCTACGTGTAAGAATTATAAAACAGTTAGAAGCATTAAAAGAATACGAAAGTGAGGCTTTCGCTTTACTCTTATAGCATACTAATAGCATTTTGAAAATTCAATAGCGTATATAATAGAATAAGAGAAACATCGTGATTCTCTTGTACTATTACACATGCTATTGAATTTTTATATTTGAAACAACACAAAACCCAACTTTTAAATTGGATTTTAATCGCAACTGTTTGTGTAACGTGTTAGGGTAATAAATAGCGTTATTTTCGTACCGCACTTTTCCGAAATGCTTGTTTACAGTTCGAAGCAGAACGCGTTAGCAGTGTTTACCGCCACGCTATGATGTGGGCGAGGTTAATAATTAAAAGGAATTATTAAGGAAACTTCTTTGCCAAGTTGCTGCCTTCGTTTCGAAGTGAAATAATAATGAATCTGTTGGAGGGGGTTTTTTTTAGCAACACAGTTTCTAACTGTTCGTCTGCAAAAATTAACCGAAATTAGACGCGTTCGTAAAAATCTGCAAAACATTTTCAGATGGCTGCAAAAATGCTGAAAAATTTGCACGAAATTTTTTTCTGAAGCTTTTTATAAATTTCAGTAAAGCATTGTCTTAGAATCATGTATAAAAGTCCCTTTATTGTCGAGTTTTGTAGGTTGCATTTGCGAAGCATAGCAGTATAACAGGTTAGAAAAGTTGATTCATTTTTTCAGAAATAATTATGTTTTATTTCAATCACTACCGGAGTGTGGGGCGGGGGTGGCTCAGTCGGTAGCGCGCCAGGCTCGTAATCTGTAGTTCCCAGGTTCGAGCTCCCAGCTGGGTCAGCGTTGAGATTTATCTCCGCAAAACTCTCTGCCCTGCCCACGGTCAGTAGGGGACACCGATGGGCTTGAAAAGGCCTCCGTCCGTCGGATGGGACATTAAGCCGTGGCCCCGTGTGCGGGAGCCCTGTGCACGTTAAAGAACACGCTGGATGACCTTGACGAGAGGCTACCATCTGTCTCTCAACAGCTGTTCCAATGGGTCCCCTCCCCCAACCTTCTCTGAGCCTTCGGAGTCCATGTGACCTTGCCATTTAGCCCATGGTGTGCAAAAAAGTGCCGCTCAGAGGTAAAACAACCCAACCTATCGGAGTGAAGCCATGGCTAAGTCTAACTTCCCACTGATGTATATCAACCTAATATTTTGTTACAGGGACGTTCCCAAGGGAGGAGGGGGGACCAGGAGGGGGTCAGTCGTCTTATGCGAAATCTCAAACTTGTCTACTTGCTTTGAAAGTCAAAATGTTTGCTTTTCTAAAATTTTATTTTAGCCTCATAGTATATGTCTGACACTGATAATAGATTTAAAAAACAACTATATAATTTTATTCTATATAGAATATCATCTTAATCTTTCCTGTCCGGTGGAAAATTTTAGCAACTGGAAACCCTACTCCTCAAATCTTATTCTCGACCACCTCCCCGAAAACTGTATTCTAGGGACCTCCCCCGGCAAAAAAAATATCCGAACACTATGGTTGATTACAGAATTCAGAAAAAATATCTGGCAACGAATTTTTTTTTAGAAATTAGTGATCTGGCAACCTTCGTGTCACGTGACACGAAGGTTGCCAGATTTTAAAAAATGGCATTTAGCTAAATTAATCATTGATAACCAAGATCAAATTTGAGTTGGATTGGGTTGTTTTACTTCTGAGCGGCACTTTTTTGCACACCATGGGATAAATGGCCAGGTCACAAGGACCCCGAAGGCTCAGAGAAGGTTGGGGGAGGGGACCCACTGGAACAGCTGTTGGGAGACAGATGGTAGCCTCCCGTCAAGGCCATCCAGCGTGTTCTTTAACGTGCACAGGTTATGGCTCTCCCGCACACGGGGCCACGGCTTAACGTCCCATCCGACGGACGGTGGCCTTTCCAAGCCCATCGGTGTCCCCTATTGACCGTGGGCAGGGCGGAGAATGTTTGCGGAGATAAATCTCAACCCTGACCCAGCTGGGACTCGAACCTGGGAACTACAGATTACGAGCCTGGCGCGCTACCTACTGAGCCACCCCCGCCCCCAAAATTTGAGAGAAAGGGGTGGCAAAGTTGAAGTTCCCTCGATGCGGTTCACTTCCGACGATTTTTGATATCCTCTTTTAACCTTTACTGTTTGCGTAAAACAAATTATTTCAAAACAGATATAACAAAATTAGCGATATCTGAAAAAAATTTCCCCGAAGATGAAAGGCCGCCATTGCTATTTCTTAGAAAATTTTAAATCCTCCATTTTCCTTATCGTGAAAAAACAAAAGAAACGTTTCCAGATTTGAAGAGAGACACGCCCCTACAAATCTTAAAAAACGTCAGTGCGAACAATATTCGTACAATCGCTTGACAGGAATAGTTACAAAAAAAAAAAGAAAAAAAAAACATTATTTCTCGGATTATTATTTGATAGGAAGAAGCTGAGGATTTCCTAGCTCTTATTTTTAATCTGCAAACAGTAAAAAATAAACTTAAAAACATTAATCAGTAAGAGATGAAATTATCAGCAAATTCGTGAAATTTTTGCTTTCTGGGACACCAACACAAATAGCGTTTTTATTATTACCTATCTTCCTATTGCTTTTGACATTTGTCAGTTGTTTCATTATATCTTTCGAACGCGTTGGAGAAACTTAATGATTTATGTTCCGAATGAAAGTTTGTGACGCGGGGGGTTTCACAAGTTATAAAAATTGAACCCCCCATGCTTTCTTTCCCTTAAAAAAGGATAAAGATGAAAACTAATCTTAAGCTATATCTCCCCCTCCCCCCCTCCCACAAAGTAACTCGGAGTTAGCAAAATTCGAAGCGACTTCGTAAAATCTAGGTGAGTTGTGAAAATTTGTAATTTTTGTTTTGGAAAATTAAGGGGAGTTGTCAAAATTGAGGCAACTTGGCAAATCTAAGGCAGTTTGGAAAATGGAGAGACGGCAAGATTTAGAGCAGTTGGCAAAATTCGAAGCCACTTGGTAAAATGCAGGTGAGTTGGCAAAATCGGGATAACTTTACAAAATATTAGGCCGTTGGCAAATTCGGAGTGACTTGGTAAAATCTTGGGGAGTTGGCAAAATTCGGGGTGACTTGGCAAAATTCGGGGTGACTTGACAAAATCTTGGGGAATTGACAAAATTCAGGTGAGATGCAAAAATTAGGATTTTTTTCTGTAAAAGTTTGGCGAGTTGGCAAAATTCGGAGTGACTTGACAAAATCGTGGAGAGTTGACAAAATTCAGGTGAGATGTGAAAATTTTGATTTTTTTTTCTGTAAAATTATGGCGAGTTGGCAAAACTTAGGGAGTTGACAAAATCTAGGAGAGTTGGAAAAACTAGGGGCAGTTGGCAAAATTCGTAGTGACTTGGCAAAATCGTGGGGAGTTGGCAAAATTCAGGTGAGATGTAAAAATAAGGATTTTTTTTCTGTAAAATTTTGGCGAGTTGGCAAAACTTCGGGAGATGGCAAAATCTAGCAACAGTTGGCAAAATTCGGAGTACCTTGGCAAAATCGTGGAGAGTTGACAAAATTCAGGTGAGATGTAAAAATTGCAATCTTTTTTCTGTAAAATTATGGCGTGTTGGCAAAATCGAGGCAGCTTCACAATATCTAGGAGAGTTGGAAATCTTGGGGGAGTTGGCAAAATTCAGAGTGACTTTGCACAAATCAGGTGTGATGTAAAATGGTTTTATTTTTTTTCTGTAAAATGTGGCGAGATGGCAATATCGAGGAAACTTGGCAAAATATAGGGCAGTTGGCAAAATTGGAATACACTTTGTAAAATACGGGCGATTTGTGAAAATTGGGATTGCTTTTGTGAAATTAAGGAGGGTTGACAAAATCGAGAAAACTTTGCAAAATCTAGGGCAGTTGGCAAAACTGGAAACACTTGGTAAAGTACAGGTGAGTTGTAAAAATTGGGATTGGTTTTGTAAAATTAAGGAGAGTTGGGAAAACCAAGAACTCGTGGCAAAATCTAGGGCAGTTGGCAAAATTGGAATCCACTTGGTAAAATACAGGCGATTTGTGAAAATTGGGATTGTTTTTGTGAAATTAAGGAGAGTTGACAAAATCGAGAAAACTTGGCAAAATCTTGGAGTTTGAACAGTTTGAAGTGATTTGGCAAATTTAGGAGAGATATAAAGATGGGATTAATTTCGTGAAATTAATGAGAGTTAGCCAAATCAAGGGAGAATTCAGAGTGACTTGCTATAATTCAGACGAGATGTAAATATTGTAATTATTTCTGTATTTCTGTGAAATTATGGATAGTTCGCAAAATTGAAAGTCAAATGGCATCATAATGGAGGGGCGGGGGTGGCTCAGTCGGTAGCGCGCCAGGCTCGTAATCTGTAGTTCCCAGGTTCGAGTCCCAGCTGGGTCAGCGTTGAGATTTATCTCCGCAAAAATTCCCCGCCCTGCCCACGGTCAGTAGGGGACACCGATGGGCTTGGAAAGGCGCCGTCCGTCGGATGGGACGTTAAGCCGTGGCCCCGTGTGCGGGAGAGCCATACCCTGTGCACGTTAAAGAACACGCTGGATGGCCTTGACGGGAGGCTACCATCTGTCTCCCAACAGCTGTTCCAGTGGGTCCCTTCCCCCAACCTTCTCTGAGCCTTCGGGGTCCATGTGACCTGGCCATTTAGCCCATGGTGTGCAAAAAAGTGCCGCTCAGAGGTAAAACAATCCAATCGAATACTTTGCTATGAGGCAAAGCTAGGGTAAAAAAATGATTATTATTAATTGTTGTTGAATTAATTAATAGTTTTAAGGGTGTAGAGCCTTTCACGGGTTCTTTTATTCCTTCGGCATCCTTTACTATCGATACCGAAAATATCGATATGGATACTTTAGATACTGAAAAAGTTCACTCGCTATGGCCGATAAGCTTCGATTATCTTCGTAATTTTTTATCACCGTTATTTTAATATCCAAATAAATTTACTACGTTTATAAATGGGTTGTGACCTCCCCTTTCTAAGTTATAACTACAGCACTAAAAATCCCTAAACAACAACAAAACTTTTTTAAAAATACGACAATTCCATGGGTTTCTTTTATTGTTTAGTTACTACGCATTTTGAACTCACCCGCGTTCAGCGGAAACATTTTTATGGGTACGTTTTTATTTACGGGAAAAAAAAAATTATGGCAAGAAATAGGAAAAAAATACAGCTGAAATCCACATAAGGTGTTTCAGGAGCACAACAAGCACACTATTTATCCACTGAAAGAGATTTAAAAAACAAACGGACGCCATTTGAATTTCACGGTTAAAGCATTCCGTTCGTTTTTAATCGAATAAACGAGGCTTAGCCGCTTCACCCAGGATGCATTTCGCCAAACTGTAGAATCGTCATCGTTAACATCGAGCATTACTTTAGAGCATCGCGAAGTAACTAAAAGTTCGACATTTAACTAAACTGATAATCATCAGTTTATTTCAAATCGACAACAGCAACACAAAATTTATATTTCCTACACTTTCGAATTTTTTTGTAAAAGGAATGGTCTAATTCCTATAGAAAGATTGTTAAGAAAAAAGATCATCATGTCAGGATGGCCGAGCGGTCTAAGGCGCCAGACTCAAGGTTAACTCTTTTACCCTGTTGCAGGGCTTTGTGCTTTCTGGTCCACGTATGTGGGCGTGGGTTCGAATCCCACTCTTGACAGATGTTTTTTTTCTCTCTTTTAAATTTTTGTAATTAAATATTCATTTCTTTCCTAAATTTATATAATATTACAGAATTGAAACTACATATATATAATTTAAATGCTAAAAAAAATTCATAGACGGAAATCACTAATTTCTAAAAAAAAACGTTGTCAGATATTTTTTCTGAAATCAACCATAGTGTTCGGATATTTTTTTAATATATATAATGCGTATGAATATATAATGCAATGAATATGGAGCGTGTGCAGTTACCGTTTACAGCAAACTGGAGCGGTTGCGGTTAATGTTCACAGCACATTGGATCGTGTGAGCTCACAAAGACCTGGATCGTGTGGGCTCACTCACGGAAATATTGAGCGTGTGCAGTTACCGTTCACAGCAAACTGGAGCGGTTGCTGCACACGCTCCAGTTTGCTGTGAACGGTAACTGGAGCGTGTACAGTTGCTGTACACGCTCCAGATTTTTTCCTGAATTCTGTAATCATGTGACACGAAGGTTGCCAGATCACTCATTTCTAAGAAAAATCGTTGCCAGATATTTTTTCTGAATTCTGCAATCAACCATAGTGTTCGGATACCTTTTTTAAGCGACTGTACCTAACAAAAAAAACTAACGCTCCTATATTTAATAATCCTGTAAGGTAGTAGTGGAGCAGGGGTGGCTCAGTCAGGTAGCACGCCAGGCTCGTAATCTGTGCTAGTTCCCAGGTTCGAGTCCCAGCTGGGTCAATCGTTGAGGTTTATCTCCGCAAACCTCCCCGCCCTGACCCATGGTCAGTAGGAGACACCGATGGCCTTGGCTAACAGGCCGCCGTCCGTCGGATGGGACATTACGCCGTGGCCTCCCGTGTGCGGGCAGAGTTCATACCCTGTGCACGTTAAAGAACACGCTGGATGACCTTGACGGGAGGCTACCATCTGTCTCCCAACAGCTGTCTCCAGTGGGTCCCCAACCTTCTCTGAGCCTTAGAGGTCCTTGTGACCTGAACGGCATCATTTATCCCAGTGGTGTGCAAAAAAGTGCCACTGAGAAGTTAAAACATGACAGATATAAGACACATGAGTTTTAACTTATTTATAAAGCCTCAGTCAGCACATTTTTTAAACTTTAGATTGCAGAAATTTTCTTTGCGAATGCTAATAATTTATTTAAATCGATTCTTGACCACCAGATGGCGCAAGTTAGAGGTGAATATTTCAAAAACCATTGAGCTTGAAAGTAGACTACTTACCTAATTGTTATCTCAATTTTCATATTCTCTTTGAAGGCACAAGATAAACATGCAATTAAAATAAACAATTCGAAATTACATCTAAAATAAAGAATCTCAATGGAGCTATAATTTCCACGATTAAAAAAGTAATTAATATCGTTTTGAAAGAAGACTTAGTCTACTTCTACAGACTTGAAGTTCAGCACACACACCCTATAAAAAAATTTGATTAGACCCCAAAAAAAGAAATCCTGGAAACGCGGCTGCTTAATCATATCTAGTGTCGAGCCGAAATAGAATAATTAACATGTTGAATCATTTGAATACATTTGAACGAATACAACACGCACAAATACACTTGAATCGTTAGTTTTGATTTGAATGCTCCACATGAGATGCGAATATATAGTTTATATGATCTAGGAGCAAATGCATAATTTTATTGGTGTAATAATATTGTTCTGTTTTTGATGTACCATGCGAATTTTTTTCCGGAACCTATTGATGATTATCGCCGCTAGATGGCAGCACGCGTTGCTGTTTCAGGTTGTAGCAACTGTATGTATAATATTTCTGCACATGGCGTATTTACAATAACATGCTTTTGCAGACATCTTTGGCAAACACATGCTTGAGAGGTAATTTATCCTTCACATCCGTGTAGTCAGACATCAGGCATTTACTCATCAGAGGAGAAGTATTCTAACATACACCACAGTTTAGAACCGGGTATTTGACAAGTTTTGCTTTATTTAGTACAGAACGGTAACTGCCTGTTTATGCGCTGTAGGCAAGAATAGAAAATTGCGCCTCCAATCAAGTTTCATGTCAGTCTTTTCCTGCGCTTTGTCCTCTAGTCTTTTTCTGCGCCCGAGGCTAATGCCTCAGTCGCCTCGCCGTTGTTAGGCCTTGATTTACTAGATGAAAATGGTTTGTCAGAAAGTTAAACCTTTTAACCTTTTCCGTGTATCTAGCAATATCAACTTAGCATTATGTAATGAAATGATTTATAACGAAAATTACATTTAATGTCTTAAAATTTGCGGGAAATGTGATATTCTTTCATACAGTGAAATACACTTAATGGTTTCTGAAATTCTCTCACGTGTACCTTTTTGTCTTACGGTAGCTTTAGAATTGGTAGAACACAGCAAACATCTACAGGGCAAGTGATTTGGAAGCCCCATCATGGAAACGAAAAATTCACTTTTAAAGATCCGTTTGTTTGCTTGCTTATGGTAAAGTAAAATAGGGAATAATGGAACTCACAGTAGTGAAAATTATAGGAAAAGTAGATTCAATATTCGAGCAGAATGAAATGCGCCCACTTTCCATAATGGAATAAGGAATTCCTGGTTAGTACCAATTGCCCAACGAACTCAGTTCAGCGAAGACAGAGGCGATTACAGTATATAATAATTATAGTGTATAAAAGCACCACCAGATGGCGACACTTTGCGGACTATATATAGGAATGCCGACTACAAATTTGTGGTGCAATAGGATTTCATGAAACTAGTGCTGTTTGTCGAAATATTTGTTAATCGTGGTCAGTGGCATAACTTAGCAAAATTTAGGCTTAAGTTTCTGGAATATCTCGGAAGTCATGCAGAAGCCTTCTGTATTTGGATGCAATACATTTTATTTACTGTTGGTAAGCAATATAATCAAGGAAATAGAGTAATGAAGAGGGGGGAAAACATAGGGGAAAATATTAATTTCGCAAATCTTAGTTTTAAAAGTAAATTTTTTTCTCAGCAGAGAATTTTGGAAGAAAACCAGACGCCATTGGCTAACTTTCATCGCTAAATGCATTCCTCTGTCGTGGATTCTCTCTTTCGATACGCGTACATATCATGTGACAAAAAAAATACATATCGCAACATTAAAAGTTAAAAATGCAGATTTCGTTTCGGGGGATTTCAAAGGGATGTTATTACTTTTCTTTTTAATCTCCTTTCGACACAGAATAGTAAACTCTTTTCTTGGTTATGACAGTGAATACGAAACTATTTCTCTTGATTATCCCCTTTTCCTGCTTATGACCTTGAATAGGAACCCATCCCAAATTATTAAATTGAATACGAAACCACTTCCCTTGATTACGACATTGAATTGGAAACCCCTTCCCTTGGTTACGACATTGAATAGGAAACCCCCTTCCCTTGGTTACGACATTGAATAGGAAACCCCCTTTCCTTGGTTACGACATTGAATAGGAAACCCCTTCCCTTGGCTACGACATTGAATAGATTTTCCCCTTCCCTTGGTTACGACATTGAATAGGAAACCCCTTCCCTTGGTTATGACATTGAATAGGAATCACTCTCCTGATTATGACATTAAATAGGAAAACCTCCCCTGGTTATGCCATTGAATAAGAAACCCTTCCCCTGCTTATGACCTGGAATAGGAACCCATCTCCTGATTATGACACTGAATAGGAAAACCTCCCCTGGTTATGCCATTGAATAGGAACATCTTGTCCTGCTTACGATGTTGAATAAGCAAACCTTCCCCAAGTTATCACACTGAATAGAAACCCCTTTCCGTGGTTAAGACACTGAATAGGAATCCAATACACTGGTTATAACATTGAATACGAACCCCTTCTGTGGCTATGACATTGAATAGGAACCCTTTCTCCTGGTTATGACATTGAATATGAAACTCATTCCCCTAGTTACTACAACGAACAGGAAACTTTTCCCCTGGTTATAACATTGAACAGGAACCTCTTGTATTGAGTAGAAACCTCTTTCCCCTTGTTATGACATTGAATAGCAACTTCCCTTGTTCTGAGGTGAAACACAACTATTGTACTTAATACGAAACACATCTCCTCTTCCTTCACAATGACATTTCCTTTTTGACAGGACGTTTTGTTCCAAAATTTTTTGTAGAGGAAAACGGAGAGTTTTTTCTTTTTGCCTTTTTCCAATCTTTGACGTCGTATCTAGAGGCAACCTCGCCATCTCCCTCCCTATCTCCCGCCATCAGTAATGATTGAAGAGCTGCCAATGATTGCCCTGGATTCGGAGTCTGCGGAGACAACAAGGCCGAGAAAGAAACGCTCTTGACAAGTGGCGCGTGGGTAGCGCGGGGTAAAGGTCACGGCGATCTGGTGACCTCCACGGAAGTTGAAGAGCCCTCGCGGAGGAAATGTGGTTATGCAGATTTCTCTTCCAGGTGTAATCTGACAGCGGAGATCTGACAAGATGAAAGAAGGAAAGGCGTTCCATCCCTTGTTTTGATTCTTCGAATAAACATGTTTTCTATAAATGGGAAGGGGCGGGGGTGGGCTTGGAAAGGACGCCGTCCGTCGGATTGAACGTTAAGTTGTGGCCCCGTGTGCGGGAGAGCCATACCCTGTGCACTTAAAGAACACGCTGGATGGCCTTGATGGGAGGTTACCATCTGTCTCTCAACAGCTGTTCCAGTGGGTCCCCTCCCCCAACCTTCTCTGAGACTTCGGGGTCCATGTGACCTGGAGGGGCGGGGGTGGCTCAGTCGTGAGGGCGCCAGGCTCGTAATCTGTAGTTCCCAGGTTGGAGTCCCAGCTGGGTCAGCGTTGAGATTTATCTCCGCAGAATTCCCCGCCCTGTCCACGGTCAGTAGGGGACACCGATGGGCTTGGAAAGGCCGCCGTCCGTCGGATGGGACGTTAAGCCGTGGCCCCATGTGCGGGACAGCCATATTCTGTGCACGTTAAAGAACACACTGGATGGCCTTGACGGGAGGCTACCATCTGTCTCCCAACAGCTGTTCCAGTGGGTCCCCTCCCCCAACCTTCTCTGAGCCTTCGGAGTTCCATGTGACCTGGCCATTTAGCCCATGGTGTGCAAAAAAGTGCCGCTCAGAGGTAAAACATCCCAACCCTCGCCATCCCGTGGCCGAGTGCTTAGCACACATGGCTACTAATCTAAGGGACCTGGGTTCGAACCGTGGATGAGGCATGGACGTTTGTGCTGTTTTTCTGCTGAGGTCCTGTCATCCTCGGAGACCTTCTGCTATGGCATGTAATCTGCCAGGCACCTGTCAGACCTCTGTGGCAAGCAGCTGCTTGAGGGGATATATATTTATTTTTTATAATTACCCCTCAAGAGCTGCTTCCCACAGACTTCTGACAGGAGACTGTCAGTTATAATTCGCCATAAATAGGGTTATCATACGTTCTACAAAAGGAGAACATACTTCCTTTTTATCTCAGAACTTAAGTAGCCAGTCTGGATTTTTCGAGGTCTAAGAAGCTCAGAAAATATATATTTTTTTTCTTTTAATCTTTTTTCATTTTGGTTGGGGGGGGGGGGGGGGACAAGACAAAGACTGAAAAATCTCTCCATAAAATATTATTTTAAAATAGGTATCGTCAATTGCATACAATAAAACTATTGTAAAAACAATATTTAAAAGAACTGCCATTTATCAATGCGACTTTTGGATTTGCGTCTTTTCGGTCAATTATTCGAATTTAGAGCGAGGATTCTTAATATTTTTCAGGTACCCTTGAGCGATGTATGGGAGCCTTGCACTCCCATTTGCATGTCTGTTTACTTGGTTTATTTTTTTTTAAATACGATGGTAGCGGATCATGTTTCCAAACATTCCTCTCGCATTCCTTGAACCCTCTTCCAGCACCCCCAGGGGCGAGGGTGACTCAATCGGTAGCGCGCCAGGCTCGTAATCTGTAGTTCCCAGGTTCGAGTCCCAGCTTGGTCAGCGTTGAGATTTATCTCCGCAAAATTCCCCACCCTGCCCACGGTCAGTAGGGGACACCGATGGGGTTGGAAAGGCCGCCGTAGGTCGGATGGGATGTTAATCCGTGGCCCCGTGTGCGGGAGCCATACCCTGTGCACGTTAAAGAACACGCTGGATGGCCTTGATGGGAGACTACCATCTGTCTCCAAACAGCTGTTCTAGTGGGTCCCCTCCCCCAACCGCTCAGAGGTAAAACAACCCAATCCGGAGAGCCATACCCTGTGCACGTTAAAGAACACGCTGGATGGCCTTGATGGGAGGCTACCATCTGTCTCCCAACAGATGTTCCAGTGGGTCCCCTCCCCCAAAGTTCTCTGAGCTTTCGGGGTCCTTGTGACCTGGCCATTTAGCCCACGGTGTGCAAAAAAGTGCCGCTCAGAGGTAAAACAACCCAACCCGGAGAGCCATACCCTGTGCACGTTAAAGAACACGCTGGATGGCCTTGACGGGAGGCTACCATCTGTCTCCCAACAGCTGTTGAAGTGAGTCTCCTCCCCTAACCTTCTCTGAGCCTTCGGGGACCTTGTGACCTGGCCATTTAGCCCATTATGTGTAAAAAAGTGCCGCTCAGAGGTAAAACAGTAACAACTAACCAGCACCCCCAGGTTAAGAAATCCTGATTTGAAGCATTTGAATTGCATCAGTGCTTTCAAACTCTCGTCTGACAACCTACACCAGTGCTTGTTTTTAAACAAATTCACTGGAAAAATAATTGTTCATGCCGATCGATAAAAAAAAAATCGTGAAGCGGCCAAAAGCCTGTTAGGAGCCGTATTTTCGTCTGCTTGAATCCACGTGTTCTCGACCTCTAAACTTTTGGTTGTCAGTATAATAAACCCGCTTTCAGCTGGTTCAGCAGACGCTGACCACCAAACGCCCGTCACAAGTTGCCGTGTATTGTGCGCTCATGTCATTGACCTTCTTCGCTGCAGGACTGCATAATTTCAAAGTGCATTTCATCGTCTTTTTCCCTTTGCATGCAATAGTATTAAACCCAACAGCTGACCAAGTGGAGTGCATGCTTTTTGACAGAAACTTCGAAAACGCTGCGAGGCAATGAATCAAAGTAGTTCGGTTTCTCGATGACTAAAATGGCGCCTGCCTTTTGTCACGTTTTGCATTGTCGTAATAAATGCGTTGATCTGTTTGGAAGAACTCGCAGTGTGAGTGTTATTTACTCCACGGAAGGGTTGGGTTGTTTTACCTCTGAGCGGCACTTTTTTTGCACACCATGGCCAGGTCACAAGGACACCCGAAGACTCAGAGAAGATTGGGGGAAGAGACCCACTGGAACAGCTGTTGGGAGAGAGATGGTAGCCTCCTCCCCCGCGTCTAAAGGGTCAAGTGATTGTTACCAATGGTAACTTTCAACACCAAAACGTCAAATTTGTTGACACCAAAACGTCAATATTTCAACACCAAAATGTCAAATTTGTAACATATCTACATCGTCTGCAATATTCGTTTTAAATTTTGAGATTTTTTCGACCATTAAGAGGGCACAATTATAGCTTTTTGGAGATTCGGAAAATGCATATAGTAATATTTCATCAATACCTGTCCAACCCAAAACGAATTTCCAATTATCTCTAAAACATATAATTTTTTGTTGAAACAAAATAAAGGTGGATTCTCCACCCCCCCCCCTCCCCCGGGGTTAAAGGGTCAAGTGATTTTTACCAATGGTAACTTCGTAACCTTCACATTTCAACACCAAAATTTCAAATTTGTAACAACTGCATCGTTTGCAATATTCGTTTTCAATTTTTAGATTTTTTTCCCACCGTTAGAGGGCGCAATTATAGCTTTTTGGAGATTCGAAAAAATAGAAAACGTAATTTTTCACTAGTACCTATCCAACATAAAAAGACTGTTATGTGTATAAACAACGAAAAAGTTCGATGTCTACAGACAACAGAGCGAAATTATTATCTCTTTTAAAAAAGCCATAAAATTTACTTTTCGCTTTTAGCCGTATTCTAAAGTGCTTTCAATCATAAGCACTGAAATCTGTATCTAATATTACTCTACCCTTTTCCGAAATCCATTAGTATCCGTGGAATACCATTTAGGTTTTCATACCAAACAACCGAGCAACGACAAAACGGCGTCCAATTTTGAGTAGTAGATCGTATATCGGTCATTGATAAACAGAGTTCCAGGTACATAGTACCCATTACCTCTTCCATCTGAGTCTGTGCCTAATAGGCATCAGTGTAAAACACAATAAAAAAATAAACCACCACTGGTGGGTCCCGAAGGACAGCAAAAACAAAAGAGACAAACTGTACGGATGCACAAGGGACCTAAAATGGATGACTATCTTTGCTGAAAGCCATCATTTTAGGTCTCTTGTAACTGTTCAAAACTTCATGGTCGTAGTCGAACAAAGTAGAAACAATCTCGTGTGGATTACTCTGAACCTTTTCAAAGAAACCACGAGAAAGAAATTTGATGTAAGTGAAAATATGGTCGATGCCCAGATCTTTGTGGATTTGTTTGTTTGTTACAAACCAAGGGGCATCGACCGCACATCTCAAAATCTTGTTCTGCAAGACTTGTATCTTGTGAATATTAGTTGCAGTAGTGTTCGCCCATATAGGGGAAGCATATGAAATGATGGGACGAATAACCATATTGTACAGCAAAAGCTTATGGTCGATCGAGAGGACGGAGTTCCTTCTGAGAAGGGGTCCCAGTTGGCAACGGACGGTGTTCACCTTCGTTATTATCCCATGAATGTGGGGATCCCATCTTAATTTCTTCTGCAAGGTGACACCAAGATATTTGACAGTGTCTTGCCATCTAATGTCTTGATCCATAAATTGTAAGGGCTGTTGATCCTCTTGGAACTGAAGAGTATAGCATTACTCTTGTCGGTGTTGATCTTTAATTTCCAAGTATCATACCAGGAATCTAATTCGTCCAGACTACTCTGGAGTCTTCTAATTCCATGCTTAACTCCCAAGGAAGGGGAGAGAAGAGCAATATCATCAGCGTACTGGGCCATGACAATCCGATCAAAAGAAGGAATGTCGTAGAAGTACAATGAAAAGAGAATGGGGCCTAGGAGAGAGCCTTGTGGGACTCCAGCGGTCACAACTCTCTTTGTAGAGGATTTGATGCGAACCTGGAAGGTTCTATCAGAAAGGTAAGATTGAAGGATACCAGTCATGCCTGAAGGAATTCCAATTTTGATCAGTTTGTAAATGAGGCCGTCCATCCAGACGCGGTCAAAAGCCTTGGCCACGTCTAGAAAGACGACAGCAACAATCTCCTTTTTATTCAGAGCCTCAGCAATGGTCTCCACAACTCTGAGGACTTGATGCTGAGTCGATCGTTTACTTCTGAATCCAAACTGACTCAGGTAAAATAGGATGGTGTAAAAGGAATTCATCGAGTCGATTGAACAAAACTCGCTCAAATAACTTCCCTAAACAAGACAAGAGACTTATTGGTCGATAACTGTCGGCCAAGGAGTCTTTGCCTGGTTTATGTATGAGCCTCACGTAGGCATTTTTCCAGATTTCCGGAAAGATGTTATGCCGGAGAAGGAAATTGTAGATGTTGCAGAGATGCGTAATAGCTTTAATCGGAAGGTTCTTCAGCATCCTGTTGGATATATCATCAGGACCTGAAGCCTTATTTAGTTTCAGATTGCGGATGGCTCGAGTCAGTTCTGTTGGAGATGTAAATTGGATTCTTGACCTATCCGCTTGGGAGAAACTGAAGTGTCAACCTACGGATCCCCCACTAGTGCTTCCCCCTATGACGTCACCGGCCACGTCATCCGTAGGTCGACACAATACTACAAAATCCCGCAAGGTGGCGCTCTGAGCAAAGGCTTCAAGTTTCTCTCGTCTGCCCCAAGGTCTAATAGTAACTGTGACGCCATCTAGTGGCTGAAAATGTAATTAAAATTAAGTATTCAGTTTTTTTTTATTCTTTAGGTAGAAAGCACTTCAATATTACGTTAATTTCCAGTAACTAGGCTGTATTAATTCGTTTTGTATATAGAATACGTTGATGACAATATATTAAGTATATAGTGTTAAAAGAAATTCAATTAAAATTCTTTATTTTGCCCTTAAATTATAAGAAAATGTTTTAAAGCCGATTTGTGGAGATGCATTTAAACAGGAAATATTGCTTACATTACTTCCAATTGGGATACTTAACTGTTGAATGAAAAAAAAATTAGTAATTAATGCGTAAACTACTGAAAAAATGTGTAATATTGAAACACAGAGCATGTCATATTTAAGTATCAGAGGTACATGTTGATACGTTCGCTAGTCCTTTTTTTTTCTTATGTGCAATGCTAAAAGAAAAACAGGAAATCGTCTGTATTTCTTGATATTAAGCAGCTGAAATTAGTGGTGAATTTTCGCTATTTTACATTGTATTTAATGTAGGTAGGCACATTATTTTTTTTATCTCAGTCGTTAAAAATCTGGGGATTAAATGCATTTTTTTTATTTTTTTACTAAACAGCTGTAATAAGTGGCGAATTGAGTAATTTGAATAACAGTATGAAAATCCTATTTTTTTTTTACTAAACAGTTGTAATAAGTGGTGAATTAACTGAGTAATTCGAATAACAGTATGAAAATCCCATTTTTTTTTTATTCATGGGAAATAAAATTCGTCTGTACACCTCTGTATTATATACCGGAAATTATCCTTTATTCTAAAGTATTAATATTCAGTAAAAATCTGCTCAAAATACTTTATCGCTAAATGGCTGATGCAATAATTTCAATTATTTCTCTATAAAAATCTACCTAAAGTTCTCGTCTCTGCAAAGTAAAAATTAGAATTGCATCCCGTACTGATAAATTTTTCATAAACACAGCACTCAACGCATTTATTGAAGTCCCGGTGCTTTTGAGAGGTGATTGCTTTAAAAAAAAAGACGTTGATTTCTAGGAGGCTCGTTCCGGTAACAAGCAATACTCGAGAACGTCACTACATTGTGAAATTATAAGTAATGTTTGATAAAAACCATGAAAATTTAGAGAATTACTAACCTTTTATTATAAGTGTAATCCCAGAAATGGATTCCCAGAAGGGCTTTCTCCCAGTGACTGAGTGAACTGGTTCCACGACGTGTTATAACTCAATTCTGGCGCTGTGATGACTCAACAACATGAGTGCCACGGGCAAAAGTCACATGAGAAGCGGCTAACGCTTGTTTATCGCTCCACTTGCCAAGGATAAGACTCAGAAATTCAGGCGACACATATATTTCATTTAAAATTTTTTATTGATTTCAAAGTATTAGGTGAAACAATGACAATGCGTGCACATGTAATGATTTCCATTGGTTTACAATTTTATACATTTCACAATGATGCTTTTTCACATTGATTATACTTTACAGCCTGCTTACAAAAAAAAAATGCAGGTTAACAGAGGAAATGGTTTACATACAGCTATCTACATATAATAATAACATGTAATATTTTTACATATATAGGGGGTTATGTGCACACATTTGGATAAAATTATCATTTTTTTTATACATAAATGGAAGAACACTGCGTGCGTCAGCTAATTTTATCGAACGTTGAAAGTTCGTTTTGTGTTATCGGTATGCTGAAGTGCTAATCTAGTTATTCATTCATAAAACTTATTATTCATTTCGTGATGGAGGTAAGCATGTTTAAAGAAACTGTAAACCATCCTACTGAAACTATTAAGAGACATTTGTTAGAAATGATAGGACTCTGCCCACAAAACGCACAACTAACGCGTAAAGAAGTTATAGAAAAATTGGGTCTATTTATGAACATCGATACATATGCTCTGCAGGATTTAATTGAAAGATGTCTTTTGGACTTATGTGAATGCAAACAACTGAATAAATTACCATTCGAAAAGTTCGGCAGGCTATCTAATGATGTCCTTCAACCTACGACTAACAGAAATTCAGGAGAGACCCGTTCTGATCCAGCTTTATGCCAAGATGCTTCAGCAAGTGGACGGATAATTCCAAAGTCCCCAACATTTCATCACTGTTTTAATAATGAACAACTCAAAGACTCTATTATCCATAGTACTCGATACTATGGACCCATTACTCTGAGTGCAATAATCGATCTGATGCACACAAAATATTACCTTTGCAGATCAGAGGAGAACACAGATCGCATAAAAACTGCCGTGACCGTTCTCGTAGCTGAGAATAAAATATGGCGAAGTGATGAAGACTACATTTATAAGAAGAAATGAAAGGTAATTATTTTATTTGGACTTACTTCTTCGTTTTACTATGGTGAAAATTGCCACGATCATGTACTTGAAATCAAAATGTGGCCTTGACGGGCCACATTTTGACCTTGACAATGATGGCCTTGACGGGAGGCTACCATCTGTCTCCCAACAGCTGTTCCAGTGAGTCTCCTCCCCTAACCTTCGGGGACCTCGTGACCTGGCCATTTAGCACATTATGTGTAAAAAAGCCATAAAATTTACTTTTCGCTTTTAGCCGTATTCTAAAGTGCTTTCAATCATAAGCACTGAAATCTGTATCTAATATTACTCTACCCTTTTCCGAAATCCATTAGTATCCGTGGAATTCATACCAAACAACCGAGCAACGACAAAATGGCGTCCAATTTTGAGATGGCCAACCTCTACTTATATAGGGCCTCTAACTGGGAATTGGAGGGTTTAACCATTGAGCTATATACGGAACTTGAGAGACTGCCTCTAATGCTTTGCCGGTGTAGAAGTGTAACTCTTTATTTTTGGTTCATAATATTTATTGATATACAATAATCCGAAATCCTACGGTTTCTAAATGCGAAAGTATGTTGAGTCTTATGCTTAACTCTATGAAATCATAGGAACTTGCAATTATAATGTCTACATAAAATGATTTTTATTTTACCTTATTTAAAATACATAAAATGATGTTAAGCGTTTTTTTTATCAAATTAATCCATTTATTAGCGAATTAAAATTCAACATTTGCCAAATAGAAATGAACCATTTTTAATAAAAAAATTTAATATATAAAATATAAAAAAAAAATCACTAGAATGAATCAAAAAATTTGTTAATATAAAAAAAAGCCTTCAGGTGAAAAACACAGAATAAAAGTATCTAAAATAGATATAAATATCTATAATCAGTTTTTTGAAACAGTTTATTCTATTGAGTGTTTATGACTGATTCCGGATCTGAAAACAGCATTATTTGATTGCGGAAAAATTTTTTTTTTGAAAATTGTTTGATAAAATACTTCTGAAGGATATCCTTTCTATTCTACTTTACTCATGCAGCAAGTGGCAAATCGAAAGATAGAAGTTCCAACGGAAAACAGCGATTGATTGATTGACATCTCTCCTCTTGAATATTCTTACATCGATCAACCGATATTTTTAAGCAGCTTTGGGCGCGTTCAGCACCTGGGTGGAACACCGCGTGCGTCAGCACCTGGGAAGAACATTGCGTGCGTCAGCTAATTTTATCGAACGTTGAAAGTTAGTTGTGATATTAGTATGCTTAAGTGCTAATCTATCAATATCATCAAAGTTATTCTGTGGGTGATGGAGGTATATATGCATAAAGAGCTGTTAAGCTATCCTGCTGCAACTATTAAGAGACATTTATTAGAAATGATAGATATCTGCCCTAAAAACTCCCAGTTAACTTGCAAAGAAATAATCGAGAAATTAGGGCAGTTCATGAATTTAGATACACACGCTCTGCAAGATATAATCGCAAAAAGTATCTTGGACTTATGTGACTCCAAGCAACTCAATAAATTGCCGTTTGATAAGTTTGGTAAGGTAGCTAAAGATGACATTCAACCTAGCCTCCCCCAAGTAGCTGCTTCCCGAGGTCTTACTATAGATTCTGGAGAAACCAGTTCCGATCCACCGACCCAAGGTGTTTCAGCTAGAGGAAGTATAATTCCAAAGTCTCCAACATTTCAGAATTTCTTCAACACAAAATCATTGAAAGAGGCTATTATCCATGCAACCAGATACAATGGCCCCATTAATGTATCTGGAATCATCGATATAATGGAAAGTAAGTATTTCCTCAGCAGATCAGAAGAAAATGTAGATCGGATAAAAGCGGTAGTGACTGTACTTGTTGCTGAAAATAAAATTTGGCGATCCGGAGAATATATATATAAGAAGAAATAAAAGGTAATTATTTTATTTGGACTTACTTCTTCGTTTTACTATGGTGAAAAATGCCACGATTATGAAATCAAATCATTCATTTAGCAGTAATGAGCTTAAGAATGCAATTGTTCACACTGCACGCCATTGGGGCCCTCTAAAAACAGCGATTCTCGTTCGATACCGATAGTTTAAGCAGCTCTGGGCGCGGTTAGCACCTGGGAGGAACACCGCGTGCGTCAACTGTTTTATCGTTTATATCGAACGTTTAAATCGTTTGTTTTCACAGATCTGCTGTAATCATTGAGATAGAGTGTAGTGAGTACATACTCGTCGCGTATGTTTCTGAATTGTTTGGTGTGCCAAGTATTTGATTAAAGAGTAAAATGGAAATGGATTTGTGTAACGAGTTAATTAGAAGTCCTAGAAAAACAATTAAAAATAATTTGCTGGAAATACTGAAGTTATCAGTTGAAAACACTCAATTCACCTTTGAAGAAATAGTTAAAAGATTGCGTACTATGTTGGATATTGATCCCTACGATATACAGGGATTAATTGAATATTGTCTGAATGAGTTATGTGAAAGGAAACTAATACTGAAATGCCCACTTCTTAAATTCTCCAAAATACCAAATCCCAATGAATTGCCTCCTGTAATTGGCCCTACTGATGCTGGAAATGATGATGGAGCAAGAGAAAGAAGTACTACTCATCCAGATATCATCATTCATTCATTTAGCAGTAATGAGCTTAAGAATGCAATTGTTCACACTGCACGCCATTGGGGCCCTCTTAAAGAATACTTACAAATTTCATCAGACTCTGAACCTTCACCATCTAAATCGATTGAAGCTATGGAAGAACAGGTAACGAATGGTAACTCCAATGATCAATTAGTACATAATTTGAATACTAAGGATAAAGTCTTAAATCAACCTAATGATAAGGTTTTAAATCAATCTAATATCTTAACAGATGATAAAATAACATCTAAAGATTGTCTAAATGACTCGGAGATAAAAAATACAATCATAACTAAAATAGATTGTGAATTTTCAAAAATACCAGATATAATTGAAAAGTCTATCAATGACAAAAATGACTATTCACTTGTGATAAAAGGAATTAATGCTGACATCAGCAAATTGGATATATTAAAAGTTTCAGCATTTTTCTATAACCTACTTAATGACTGAATTGACAGCAAATATATTTCACAAGGTAGATTGCTTGTGTTCCCCAAAACGAAAGAACAACAACTTAAAATATTAAATCTAAAGGAAATTCTTAAAGAGAAAATCACTGTAGAATACCCGGAGATTGAGCAGAGCAGGGACTTCTTGAGTAACTAGTAAGAAGTAAAGACGTGTATTGTGCACTCTGAGTGTTTTTTCGATAAGGTGATCGATATGGGTGGAAAAAGAAAAGTAAACGTGAGCAATAAGCTCAAAAGGACGAAGGGAATTCCAATAAAATCCAGTGAGAAGACTCAGATGAGTAAACTAAAAAAACATTCCACTAAAATGGAACTTGCTAAAGAACATCGTTCATTGTCAGTCAATGATCTCAATGATATAGTCAACACTCCTGAAATTTTTGACAGAGGAACTTTTAACCCAAATGTCAATGACATAGAAGAAGGTTCTACATCGGATGTTAATTCTGAACTCTCAAATGATGATCTGATATTAAGAAATTCTTTTGACTTATTGCAGGAAGAACAACTGCCAAAACGACCTAAGCCTAATTTGCCTGACTGTGAAATACTGGAAACTAATCCAAAGGAATATCCACTAATATTCTTTAATGAGTCTGTTATCGGACCTTGATGATAGTGAAGTTACCGACTTTTTCTTCCGAACGTTGAAAAAAGAACTGTCCGGATGCTACACATGTAAAGGAGACATTATAGTCTTTCCCAACACTGAAGAGGACAGAAATAAATTACAAAATGTGACAAATATTCTCGGAATAGACGTAGAGTGGAGACTTTCAGATCAAGAGTATATCATGGGACTTCTACTCAACGTAAGTTTGAAATATGACGATGAGTTTCTTCTTAAAAGCTTACACCAGTTTGATGTGTTTAAAATCAGACGAATGTTTAAATTTTACCCAATTCAAGGAAAGACTGGTTATGTCAAAGAGCCCACTACTAGTGTAATCATATATTCCTCTAGAAAGGTGCTCCCCACTTTCTTAAATATTGGTTTTTCTAGATTCTTCGTGAAGCCTCACTTCGGCACGTCTCCCCTGTGTGGAAATTGTTGGAGGTGGGGGCATGTGTTTGGCGCTTGCAGAGGAAGAACCAGATGCAAGAGGTGCAGTGAGGGACATTCGTACAAAGTATGCAGATTTGAGGATTTTCATTGTCCTAATTGTGGAGGCCCGCATCCGGCCACTTATGCTGGTTGCCCCACCAAAAAACTAGCTTGTGCTGTCATGAAGATTCAGAACTGGCAGCGATGTAGCTGGTCGGCCGCGTTCCACATCGCCAAGCGCGAAGCTCTCAGTCAGGACCGCGCTGGGGCGGTAAAACGTATTCCGCCGCAAAAGGAAATAGTCCCAAATAATGTTGCGATTCCCGCGTTGGCAGTCTTGGAGAGCGGACGTCGAGATTGTGCTGCGTTTGATTAACTTAATTTTTGAGTTTAATATTGGTTGGTGAATCGGTGAGGTGGAGGACTCTGAAAATGGCAAATGGAAGGAAAAAGAACAACCCGGTATCGCCCATTAAAATTAGGATAAAAAAATCCAAGAACAATAACAACACTGGAAAGAAGAAAGTAATTCCAGATAAAATTAAGGACTTCTCGATACTGGATGAAGACTTAAAAATCTCATCAGAATCGGAGACATCTCCTTCAAAATCCATTGAGGATAACAACTGAAAGGACATGAATACAACAACAGACATCAAGGACTTACCACCAAATTCGGATAACACAAACAAAAAGGTAACATTAGAAAACATTAAATCTGTGGAAAATGTTTCTTCTAAACCTACTAATAATGATAAAATAGAATCTAACAAAACTCCAGTAAAGGATACTAATAATAAGAAAAATGTCATTTTAACATCATTGGACTCAAACAACTTTAATGACTCGGAACCTATCCCTGAAAATTTTCATAAAAAAGAAAAACTTGCATTAGTGATAACAGGTATAAACGACGATATAAGTGATCTTGATATTAAAAAAGTAACATCTTATTTTAACAAGCTCCTCGGAGAACATATTCCTGGGAGATTTATCTCCTTCGGTAGGTTATTGTTGTTTCCTAATAACCAAAGTCATTATGATACAATTATGAACCTCAAAACTCTGTTAGACGTCCCTATTTCGGTGGACATTCCTGACTTTCGAAAATCAGTGTTAGGATCAATAATTGGAGTTCCTACATCGCTAAATGATGATGAAATTCTCGAACTTCTGGAAGAACAACAAGTTCTTAGTTTAAGACGTATGGTTCAATACGACAAGAAATCTGATGAAAATACTGAAACTGATTTTTCTCCAACCCATAAAATTATTTTAGAGTTTGACGGCATCTCTCTTCCCGAATTTGTCTACATTGGTTTTAGAAGGTTTCGAGTCAAAAAATATAATCTTCCACCTAACTTATGCCTTAGATGTTATGTTTTCGGGCATGCCATCTCCTCATGTAGAGGAAAACTCACATGCAAGAAATGCGGAGGAAACCATCACTACAAGAAATGTACGGCAAAAGGCTACAAGTGCCCAAACTGCAACGGGCCACACCCAGCTACTTGGTCCGGTTGCCAGGCCCGTATCATTGCTTGCAAAGCAAAAACGATTCAACTAGAAGAGGGCATTAACTGGCAGCAAGCTTTGATTAAGGCTAGATCGAGTTTTCAAAACAATTCCGCTGATCTCAACTCAACTTCTTTGACAAGACGCGAAGACGATCGCCGAAACTTCACAACAGCTAACAATCGGATTGAAAGCACGGTTCATGCGGACCTGGAAGTGAGCTCGCAAGATGACGAAGAAGACGAAGTGGACGAACTCTTCAACGCAGAACCCTCAACTTCTACTGACTTTCCTACTCTTTCCAGAAACAACGAAACAAATTTACCAATTACTATGGACTATGCTAAATGTGTGAAAAAAAACATTACTGGTGCAAAAAATTCAAAAATTTCGATTTCCAATAAACAAATTAGACACGAAAAAAAAGAGAAAAAAGATCCGAACTAACAAGCCGAGGTAAGCAAAAGCCAAATACCGAATGAGACAAGAGGCTTGATCTTAAATTTGGTCATTAGACTTTTAGAATGTATACTTCCTAACTGTCCTGAATTTAATTAAGGACATTCTCCTATCTTTCTCTTTGAGTGGTTCATGATTAATAATCTAGAGATTTTACAATGGAATTGTCGCGGCATTCAGCAAAGAAAACCTTATTTAAAACACTTAATCCAAACTAGAAAAATTAAAATAATATGTTTACAAGAGTCACAGACAGACAATATCCCCAGCCTGAATAATTTTGTTACTTATTTTCAAAGAAATCATAAAACTTCAAGGGGAGTTGTAACATACTGTGACAAATTAATCCCTCAAAGAAGAATTTACTTAAACAATATTACGGATAAAATAGAATACATAATTTTACAAGTAAAACTTAATCACTTAAAAACATATATAGTCAATATATACAACCCATGTAATCATATTAACTATAATCAATATGCAGCAATTTTAGAAAATCTTGAAGGGGAAATTTTAATCTGTGGTGACTTTAATACTCATAATAAAATGTGGTACTCTTACAAAAATGATAATAGAAGCACACACTTAATTAAAGTAATTGAAAACTTTAACTTAATTATTCTAAATGAAAAAACACCTACAAGAAAAAATAACATTGATAAACACTCAGTAATTGATCTATCTCTTTGCACTAATGAAATCTCCAAGATAACTCATTGGAAAATAATGACTGATTCATTTGGAAGTGACCATTGGCCTATAGTCATTACACTTAACATAACTTTAAATACAAATAAACCACAAATTAAAATTACAAATTGGGGAACTCTGAGAAAAGACCTAGAAAAATTTTGCCCATATAAATCAAATGCAAGTTACAACAATGTCACCAATACATTAAATGAAAAAATTAAAGAACATACAGAAACTATCACAAAAAAATGTCCTAAAAATCATATAGAATCAATTTTCATAAACAAACTTATCGCTATTAGAAGAAGAGCAGAGAGAAGGATGGAAAGAACTAGAACGTTTATTGATTGTGAAAATTATAATAGACTAGAAATTGCAATAGAAAAAAAAATCAAAAATATACAAAAACAAAATTGGAAAGTACTAACTGAAAAATTATCCCCAAATTCAACAACAACAAACTTATGGAGAATTTATAAAAAACTGTATACTAACACTACTCCTAAAAACCCAATAGAAACATACTCTCTAAAAAACAATCTATCCACACAGGAAACCACAGAAAAATTAGCAGAATTTTACACTAATAAAAACTATAAACCAAATGACAAACTAGAAAAAAGACATAAGGACTCTAACATATTTCACAAAACCTTCCAATGTAATAAAACAGAAATCCTAAACACCCCTTTTACCCTATTTGAATTAAACAGTGCCATTAAACTCTTAAAAAAAAACACAACTCCTGGCCCAGATGGGATCTCCAACAAAATTCTTAAAAATCTTCCACCTAATTGGATACAACTCTTGCTAAATTTCTTTAATAATATTTGGACATCAAGAAAATACCCAGACTCATGGTCAGAGAATTATACGATTTTTATAAAAAAAGAAAAAAAACCAGCAGACGACTTAAATTCCTACCGTCCAATTTGCTTAAATTCTAATATACTCAAACTGTTTGAAAAAATGATAATCTTTAGAATGAATTGGTACATTGAGAAAAATAATATATTTCACAATAATTGCTATGGATTTAGATTTGGTAGAGCTACCAAGGACTTACTATTAGACATTATTACTGACGCGGAACATGCCATTGAAAACAAACTATACATGGTAGCAGTTGTTATTGACTTAGAAAAGGCATTCGACTCTATTTCACACCAAGCATTACTATATAAAATCAGAACATTAAAAATCTGTGGCAATTTATATTTCTTTCTATATCACATAATACAAAACAAATTTTACAAGACTAAAATTGGAAATAACTTATCTAATGAATACAAATTTATGAATGGAATTATACAAGGAGACATATTATCTCCGTTATTATTTAATATTTATCTAAATGACATAGCAAATATATTCGACGCAAACATCAAATTTGGAACTTATGCGGACGATCTAATTTTCTGGACATCACACTATAATAAAGATTTAATACAAAAAAATATACAAAAAACAATAAATAAATTAAACGAATATTGTGAAAAATGGAATTTACAAATAAACATAGATAAAACAAACATTATCTATTTCCACAAAAGGGAGAAACTATTCTTAGGCCTACATCTTGATTTGAAATTGCTATGGAACTTCTACATACAAAATGCAAAGGATAAATCCAATAAATTATTTCAATATCTGAAATTTCTAGGAAATTCAAGCTGGGGAAGCACAGTAAAAAATTTATTACTTATATACAATTCAATAATTTTACCTAAATATACTTATGGATTAGAACTAATTAATAATATATCTAAAACTAAAATGAAAATTTTGGAAAACTCACAAACAAAAATATTGAAATACTGTCTGGGACTCTTGAAACCTACTGCAAATATCAATTTATATGCAGAAACTGCATTCCCACCACTGAACATAAAGAAAAAATACCTAACATCAAATCTCATTTTCAGAATTATTACCAAGAATCAACAACACCCAATTATCGAAAAAATTAAAACAAATTTTAAAGATATAACACTAACACAACTACCGGAAAAAAATACATTCTTAAATATCGTTGAAAACAAATTAAGTGGAGACACTATAATACATTATCCATACTGGACATCACCATTCCCCATAATGATAAATGAAATTCCAGGTATTCATTCCAAAAAACAATTAGACTCAAATAGTTTGAAAATTCTTACTGAAACACACATAGAAAAAAAATATAAGGACTTCATCAAAATTTATACTGATGGCTCTCTAAATGCAGAAAGAACAATAACATCAGGAGCATTTATTTGCAACTCACATAACTATCAATTTAAACTCAATAGACCTGCCCCAGTAATTATAGCAGAAATTACAGCAATCTTACACGCCATTAACTGGGCTTTAAAATTCAATAATAATAAAATAGTAATATTAACAGATAGCAAAACATCTCTAGAAATTATTTATCAAAATCCTTTTAAAAGCAATTTTGCCAATTACATTAACGACATTATAGCAATTACTCAACAACACATACAACATAACAACATAATATACATACAATGGATACCATCACATATTAACCACAAAGAAAATGATTTAGTAGACGCTCTGGCAAAACAGGCTAAAAATCTAAACACTTCAAACCAGACTCCCTACTTTTTATACTTACACAAAAATCAGAATAAAATTAAAATGCTAGAAGAACTACAAAACTGGTATAACACAAATGCTGCACACACTCATAGATATAACATAAATTCTAAAGTGAATAAATTTAAAGATTATAATTTGAAAAAGAAGGAAATGAATATCATACTAAGAATCAAGGTTAATTTAGCTCTCACAAATACAACCCTTTATAAAATAAAGAAAACTTTTAATCCAAATTGCAACTCATGTAATGAACCACATACATTAAAACACATTATCTTTAATTGTAAAAAATTTGACAATCAAAGAAAAACTTATTATCAAAAATTACAAAAATATAATATAAATCAATATAATTTTAAATCAATACTTGAACCACCTAAATATTATTTAAAAGGAACTCTATACAAATTACTGATCTCCTATATCAGAGAGATTGATCTCATTGATAAATTATAAAACAAATAAACAAAAGAAGGAAAACTTTGAAAATAAAAATGAGATTTCCTACATTATGACTGAATGAGTCTGAGATCACATACCTGTCTTGATCTCAGGAATATTCAACTGTTGAGATGCAAGCAAGCAAGCAAATAATGTTGCTTTTTCTGAACTGCAAAATCAACCTAATGTGAATTTCAATTTAAATAGTGTTGCATCTACATCTAATGAACACTTCTTACATGGATTGGACTACATAAACCTTGCCCAAAGGAAAAATGCTTCTAAAGAACCGGTCACTCGTCCGTCAACTAACATGTCGGCTAAGGTACCGATGTCTGGAGCTTCTCAAAGTGTTTTGAAACCTACTTCAGTGAATAAATTAGACTCTAAAATGGATAAACAGACAAAATCCTTTGCGGAGGCTGCAAAATCACAACAAGGTAGGCAGCTAACCTCTAAATCTTCAAATAAGCCTTATGCAATGTCACCTGGTACTATAGCAAAGGAACTCGAATCAGAAAACGTCTCTGTGAACTTAATTGTAGATTTGATTCTACACTGGTTCCCTCTCCAGACTTTGAAGTGAGTAGACGTGTTTTCACTGTGCTCCTGAAGCGGCATTGTTCAGCCATGGCGGCAAATGATGTGTTTACTAACGATAGGCTCCAGTGGTCTTACAAGCTACGGCATGATGGTGTGAACTATGAGTCTCTAGTGCAGCATATTGCTGATCAACATGGCGCAAAGAATGTGGATTTTGCACAAAAACTTTCAAATGTTACTTCTGTTATAACGTTCAACAATGATCAAAGTGCTGATGCATTTGCTACTTCGACTTCCTTCTTCGTCTACGGTCATCAGGTCTCATCTAGTCGCCTGTCACCTCCTACCAAGACTGTGTTTGTTTCTAAGCTTCCTTTCTTCGTTACTCCTTTGGATATTAGTGCCTCATTGGAACCATTCGGCAAAGTCTTGGAATACAAGGATGAGTACCTTTCTTCAAAAGGACTGGAGTCAATCAAAACAGGTACAAAAATTTTGAAATTCCAAATGTTGAAACCCATCCCAAATTTTGTGAAAGTTGGGCTCTTTACCGCAACAATTTGGTACTCTGGAATTTGCAAATTATGCAAATGGTGCAAGAGCCCGGATCATTTGATCAAGAACTGTACCCTCTTTTCAAATGTTACCAAACGAGGTGTCCCAGTTAAGTTACCTCCTCCTGAAATGCCTATATCTACTGCTCCTGACTTTGACTCTGTTAAATGTAATGTGCCTGAACAGTGTAAAGTCAATTCTTCCGAGTGTTTAGATAAATTTTGTGAACTTGAAATTGATGTCCCTGCTTTAAAAAGGAAAGAAATTTCTCCTATTAACTCTCCTGAACATTTTACTGGCTCTTCTGTTGAAAGTACACCCAGAAAAAAGTTCCAAAAAAGCCAACGGAACTCTAAGGTAAACTTCCCACACAATTGAATTTTCCAGAATAGTGTAGTCTATTCTGACTCATTCAGGTCATGTTAGATCAATATTTAAAAAAAAGAAAAAAAATTAAAATAAGTAAAGGATGTAAGAATTTATGTGAGTGATAAGGCATACATAAAGTTTTATTTAAAATAAGTGTATATGTTATATTTTCTTCATGTTGTTGTGTATGTGTTTTCTTTTCTTTATAAATATGTCTTTTGATATTTAGTCTTCATGTTGTATATGTTGTATGTTTAAAATAATTTATATATTTTAGTTATTGTGATAATGAGAGTGTATTCTTCATGTTGTTTGAGTTGTTGTTTTGAAGTTAGATATTTAAATTCTGTTGAATAGCTCACAATCTTTGAAAAAGTTTATAAGAAATTTTAAAATTTTCTTATTAATAAGTTGATTATTGTGTTGTAAGATGGATGAAAAATTATTGGGTAATATGTTATGATTTAATAATTTATCAAAATAGGATTTTCTTTGTGTTATGAATTTTTGACAATGGAAGATTATGTGTTCTAATGATTGAGGGGTGTTGCATGAATTGCAGTTTGGAGAGGATACTTTTTTATATGTGTATAAAGTTGTGTTTGTTAGGGCCCAATTTGTTTTGATTTTTGAAATTAAGTTGATCTCATCTTTTTTGAGGCCAAAATCATTGAATTTTTGAATTTTATTGCATATAAGATACCTATGAGAGTTTGTTGCATTTGTTTGAAAGTATTGTTGAGTTTCATCAAATAGAAGTGTTTTATTTTTCTGTTTATGTGTGTGTATGAAAAAAGGAGTTTGTATTATATTTGCATTATTTTGTGCTTGCTTAGCTAATAAGTCAGCTTCATCATTACCAGTTATGCCTGTATGAGAGGGTATCCATTGAATGTAAATAAAGTTATTTTGTGAAATATGTTTAAATATTAAAATGTGAATATCATTTGAAAAGATAGGATATTTTGATTTATAAGGATTAGTGTATAGAAGTTCTATTGCAGATTTGCAATCAGAAAAGATGACTACGGAAGAATTATGGAAATTTAATGCCCATTTAACTGCTAAAATGATGGCTAATGTTTCAGCAATTATGATTGAAGACTGTTGGTTAAATTTAAAGGAATTGGATTTATTAAAGTTTGGGCATATGAAAGCTCCTGATGATGTTTTTGTGGTATCATTGTATGAACCATCAGTGAAAATTTTAATATGATGTTTATATGTGTTGTCTGTGTGTAGGTTTGTTAGAGTTAGGAGTTGATCTGTGTTTAGATTATTTTTTTTTATGATTCCAGGTATGTCTAAAGATATGACTGGAGGACAACTTGTCCAAGGTGGAAAATTAGGTATATGATCTCCACTTAGATTTTGTGATACAATTTCTATTAATTGTTGAGTTTGATTGATATTAGAGAAAGAATTACAAATAAAATTATTGGTGATTTTATCTATGATGGGGTGTAATTTATTTTTGGAAAAAATTCTGAATATTAGATTTGATAGTAGGTATTTTTTATTAATTATAATGGGTGGGATGGCAGTATCTGCATATAAATCTATGTTTTTGCTACCTTTTGGATTCCTAATATGTGTCTAATGATTTTTGTTTGAACGCTTTCTAGTTTAGAAATGTTAGGTTGAGATAAATTGTTTAGGAGTTCTATCCCATATTGATATTTAGGTGCTATTAAATTTTTATAAATTAATAATAAATTTTTTGTGATACATCCCCAGGAAGAGTGGCCAAGATATTTTAATAATTGGAATAATTTATTAGCTGTTATGATTGCATGATTAATTTGTTTATTCCATTTAAGTTTAGAGTCAAAATGTAAGCCTAAAATTTTGTATCTTTAACAATTTTGATTTTTTTATTTAAAAATATGTTTAATTTTTTAAAAGGGAATTTATTTTTAAAAAGTGGAATGATAATAGTTTTTTCTAAATAAGGTTCCATGTTTACAAAAGTTGGATAAGTTGTCTATGTTGTGTTGTAGAGTATTTTTTATGATGTTTAAATTGTTATGATGAGACCATATAATTATGTCATCAGCATAAATGCCAAAATTAATATTAGGAGTGAACTGTTCAGGGAGATCATGTAAGAATAAGTTGAATAAATTAGGTGATAGAATATCACCTTGAATGATTCCAGTATTGATTGGATATGTAGGAGATAAATAATTTTTAATTTTGACTTTAAAGGTTTTTTTTGCGATAATATTAAATAGAAATTTATAGATATTTCCATGAAATCCAAGATTTATTAGTTTAAAAAGTAAAGCATTGTGATTAATAGAATCAAAAGCATTTTTAATGTCTATAATTATAGCAACAAGGTAATGTTTATTAGAAATAGCATGTTCTATATCAGAAATAAAATGTAAGAGTAAATCTTTTGTTGATTTACCTGGTCTAAAACCATAAGAGTGTTTACTCAGAATGTTGTTGTTTTCAATATACCAGGTTAGTCTGGAGTTAATTAATCTCTTAAATAGTTTTAGTATATTTGAAGATAAGCATATTGGTCTATAAGAATCTAACTCTTTAAAATCTTTTTTTGTTTTATGTATAAATATCATATAATTTTCAAGCCATTTGGGGGGGGGGGGTAAAGTTCCTGATTTCCAGATTTCATTAAAATTTTTTAAAATAAAAAGTAATTATTTCCTAGGAAGATGTTTTAATGTTTTATTAGATATGTTATCAGGGCCATTTGCTGTTTTGTTTTTAAGATTATTTATGGCATTGTAGAGTTCATGTAAAGTAAAAGGAATGTTTAATATGTGCATTTTATCTTTATAAAATTGATGAATGAAGGTTGCGTTATCATATTTTTTACTTAGATATTGGGAGTCTTTTACTTTATTAATATGATGGATGGCAAGTTTATCTGCTGTTATAGAAATGTTTTCATTATTATGAAGGGCTAGGGATTCTATTGGTGAAGATGTTGTTTTAGGGTTAATATTATTGTGAAGTTTTTTATATATTTTCCATAGATTTGTAGTAGGGGAATTTGGAGAAAGATTTTCTGTAAATAAGTGCCAATTAGATTTTTGAATGTTTTTAATTTTTTTATTGATTGCAGTAGATAGTCTAAAATTTTCAGCATCTCTAAAAGTGTTGTTTCTGTTCATTGTTCTTTCTGCCTTTCTTCTTATGGCTATTAATTTATTAATAAATATTATATGTGCATTGTTGTGTGGTATTTTTTTTATATGTGTTGAGGTATGTTTGTTTTTACAAGAAGTTAAATTATGTAAAATTTCATTGTAAGTGGGGGTAATATTATTTTTTTCTTTTGAATTATGTAGTTCATTTTTGAATTTAGACCAATTTGTGAGTGAAATTTTAGGTTTTTGTTATATGAGGAGGAAATATAAATTGGAAAGTGGTCACTTGTATATGTATCATTAGAAATAGACCATTTGAGAGAATTAATTAACCCAGGTGTGGCTAAAGAGAGATCAATAATTGAATGTATATTATTTTTATTGTTTATAGTTTTGGAGTTATCATTTAATATAGTTAAATTATGCTTATTAATAAATTTTAATAATTGTTTACCCTTGTTATGTTTTGTATGAATACCAGTTTGTATGATGAGAGTTGAAGTCACCACAGATGATGGCTTCACCAGGAAGTAATAAAAGTATATTTGAGTAAGTAGATTCATGTATGTTTTTGCCTGAATTATAGCAATTAAGTAAATATATTTGTTTTTTATTTAAGGATATTTTAATAGCAACACATTCTAATGAATCTTGTATTATGGGTATAGGAATTTGAACTTGTGGGAAATTTTGATTAATGTAGGTGATAACACCTTTTGATTGATTTGTGTTTTTTTGATGGTATGATATAAAGTTATTTAATTGAGGAGGTTTGTTTATAAATGTTTCTTGTAGAAATAAAATATTAAAGTTATATGTCTTTATAAGATGTTTAAGAGTGGGAAGTTTTGAAGTAATACCTCTACAATTCCACTGAAAAATATTTAGCTCATGAAACACAGTTGATTGTAGCCAGTAGGATGTCATTGATGAGGCTTAAATGTGGGCTGCTAGGGAGTACTAGGTTAAGCAGCTTTAAGATTAGGCTTGTTATTTGACCCTTGGATTGTAAGTTAAATGCCAGGCCATTGTCCGGGATAACATGAGGGATGTTATCTTTATTTAAGTGAGTATCAGCAGATGGGCCTGGAATAGGTGGAGTCGAGGATTTTTGTCCTTTAATATTCTTCTTCACTGTGGTAGCAAAAGTTGACATGTCTGCAGAATGATGATGTTGAGGTGGATGATTAGAGATTTTGTCAACATTTGAATTAGAAGTCATATAGGGAAAGTCACATTGGTCATCAATTGAATAGTTTTGAATAACCGACTGCTTTGAGTTGTTTGATTGCAGATGAGTTTGCAAGTATTTAGTTGTAGCAAGCTCTTTTGAAGAAAGTTGTTTGTCCTGGTAGTGTTGTTTCTTAGCAATCTGGAATGCTTGATTCCAGTTCAGGTCATCTGATTGTTGGAGTTGCTTGGCTTTACAGGCGATTATTTTGACTTCACATTTAGCAAAAGTTGCGGGGTGAGGACCTGAACAGTTTGGACATTTAAGTGTTGTGCTGGTACAATCTCTGTGATGATGGTTTGCACTACAACGTTTACATGTAAGGCGACCATTACAGTTAGATATTGTATGGCCGAATATATAACATCTTAAGCACAGACTTGGAGGAAAGTTATACTTTCGCACATTGTGTTTAGAAAAACCAATGAATACATCTTTTGGAAGAATGTTAGCATCAAATTCTAGAATAACAATATTTGTATGATTGCATATCACCTCATCATGTTTTCTATCATGGATAGCATCAAAGTTTACCATTCTTCTAAGACTAACTACATTTTGATCACCGAGTAAGTCGAGGAGGGTTTCATCATCTAGGCGGTATCGTACACCAGCAATAGTACCAAAGATGTTTTTTTTTTCTTTAAGAATACCAACATGTACTTCAATTTTATTTATTATTTTTAGATCTAGCAAAATATCACATTGTTCCTGGTTTTTAGGATATAGGAGTAACTTATCTCTATTATAAAACCTGCCAGGAATATGATCATCAAGTGTAGAGAATATAAATGCTGATAAAGCTTTTATTCCCATAGGCTTTAAGCTTGTATGGGTTCCAGAAATAACAACAGCAGTATCAAATTTGGGTTTAATCTTGTTATTTATAGGATTATTCAATTGTTCAGGTATTTTAGGTGATACCATATTTTGTTTGCTGTTCAAGTTGAAGTTTAAATTATGTGCGTTGATTTCATTAAGTCCTACCTTTGGGCTTCCTTCCGTTTTTGTTAATTCATGATCATGTAGGGATATGTTGTCGTCATTTGACTTAGATGGTGAAATGTCTGACTCTGAGGACAACTTTAGGTCATCTAAGAGAACAGAAGAGTTGGTGGGCCTTTCATCATCCATTATCACGTTGTTCACTTGTCTTGATTTTTTCATGATTTTACTCGGTTATACTTTTAATTTTACATCAGGATAGGTAGATTTTTTTTTTCCTGTTGATGTAGGCATAGTTATGTATTATTAGAATCTAAGTCACCTAAGCAAAGTCGGCGAAAGACGACGCCATTTGCAATTTATAAGAATTGTAAACACAAGTGAAAGTCAAAAGTTCACATCAAAAACCGTTGAAACTCGACAATACAATATCACAAACTAATGAACAAACACTAAAAAGAAACTTTTAATGCAAAAAAGATTAAGCACAAATCACCTTAAAAAAAGAAGAAACAGCAGAGGTAAGTCAGCGCACGCTAACTTTCAAGATGGCCGCCAATGATCGAAAGTTAGTTGCACCAAGGAGTGTCTAAGAGAGAAGAGAGCTAGCTTCCATAAACGTAATGTAAACTTTTCGATTGCAGCGCCCTCTAAACATGGGAAATTCGTGTATTGCAGTGAAGCCATCTAGCCAAGGACAGGAGCCAGTTCCTTGCGTTATTTTTCCACCGCCCAGCAAGGTTTTCAATAGCTTACACCACGTGACTAATTTTACATACACTTTGTTCAAAGTGCCCATTTCTTAAATTTTACCATCATGATTTCTTTTCACAAGGATTAGTTAAAATTATTTTCTTTAATAAAAATCTCATTTTGTAAAACAAGAGGTAGCTATGCTCAACATAGAAATTTTAATATTTTGAACATTCTACTGTATTTAATATATTATAATAAATTGAAATTTATGGCTTAATGCGAGACAACATGTTTTGTTTAATTATATTTTATAGAATTTAGGATATTTTCAATTAAAGTCACATCGAGTTTCTTACTTGTATAAACTGTTAATAGATGGCAGCAGGCACTTCTCGTATCAACCATCAAAAAAGTTTACTATTAGAACAAACTGCAGACACCTATATATGTCGATATGCTCCAGGGAACACCAAACTGCAACATACATTGACTTACATGTTCGCAAGATGATTAAATGTATTAATTTACATATTAATTTTAAAAATTCTGCAAAATTACTCAAAATAAACATACAACGGCTTTTCCAGGTATCGTAAAATATACTCCTGAACGGGATAAAATACTCACTGAATAACTTTAGGGTCAGCTATCACTATGCCAAACAGTCATGGGTGTTAGACAGGTTGAAACACTGATTAAATCGCTATAAATATACCAAGAGTAAGACAAACCACAGCTGCAGTGGACTAAAAATGATTGCACTGCGAATGCGCAGATCGCCCCTTATAGCTGTTTTTGTGCATGCACATCAATTTGCCACGTTCAGCTTCGGTAAAATTCCGCAGAACGGCGCCACTTACGCTTGTTACGCCACTTTCACAAAAAATTGGAATTTCCTTACACAGACTTTCCCATAGAATTTATGTTTTCCTTTTTTTTTTGTTGTTATTATTATTTTTTTTTAATACGCTGTATTTTTTGGTATATTTTTTCTCTTAGACTTTAAGAGATTTTTTTTTTGTTATGTTTTTTTTTTCTTCCTTTTAAAAAAAATTTTTTTTTCTTCCTCTGAAATTTTAGATTATTTTTTTTATATTTTTTTTAGTATATAGATTTTTTTTGGTATATATATATATTTTTTTTATTATTTATTTTTTTTTCCATTAATTTTTTTATTATTTTTTTTTAATAATTTTGTTGTTTTAAAAGTTTTTTTTGCAGCAATTTTTTTTCTTTCTTTTTTTTACAAATTGTTCCATATCTCTGCTTCTTTTAGGAATTCCAATAGGAAGGCAAAGATTTTTGTTTGAATTGAGGTTGTCGGGTGATTTAAAATTAAGTTCAGTGTAAATTCATTAATATTTATGTTTCTAAGTTTTTCAAACAATTTTTCTCTTTGTGAATCATATTTTTCACAATTTAATATAAGGTGGGAGGAGTTTTCAATAATGTTACATTTGGTACATTTAGGTGAGTTACTTAAATTGAGTAAGAATTTTGATTTATTTAAAAGAATTGTATCTGTTCTTAACCGAAAGATAATTTTGGATTCATGTCTGGAGAATGGTAATTTTAGGAAAGGATTAATTTTGTTAGAAAGTTCAAATCTGAAGTTTGGCTTAAAAATAGAGTGAAATTGAACATATTTTTCTAAAATATTGAACTCTAATTTTTTTAGTTCTTTTTTAACATGTATATAAAAATTATGTACTGGAGAAATATTATCATAATCATGTGCTGATTTTGCAATTTTATCTACATATTCATTTTCTTTAAATCCAGAGTGTCCTGGTATCCAACAGAGTTGAATATAATTATTTTTTTCATTTAGGTTTTCATTATAAAGTTTTAGTAGTGTGTGTGTGTAGTTTGGATAAGTAGTGTATGTGTTGTCTTGTATTATTGTGTGTATAGCACTTTTAGAGTCAATGAAAATAACTATTGATTGATTTTTTATATTTGCTAAAGTCCAGTTAAATGCAGCAAATATTGCATAGATTTCAGCGTGCAATATCTGAGTAAAATCAGGTAATTTATATGCTAAAGATATATTATGTGAAGGAATATATACAGCAGCACTGGATGACCCAGAGTCTTTTAAGAAAGACCCATCTGTGTAGATTTCCAAGCAATTGTTAAATTTTTCTGTTTTAAAATTCATGAAAATTTGATATATAGCTTCATTAGAAATTTCATTTATTGAATTTAAATGTGGAATCTCTGTATAAACCACTGGAAGTTTGTAACACCATACTGCTAAAGATTCAGTAATGTCTCCTCGCAGTTAATTTTTATTTACTTTATTAAAGAATTCTTTTAATAATTCATTTTCTTTAATTTTTTTATAAAATATAAGTCTTTTAAAGTTTAGATAGAATGGGTGATCTGGTAGTTTATAGTGGAGTCTTGTGTAATACTTTAAAATTAAAATTGAATGCCTAATTTCAAATGAAGGAATGGCTGTTTCAGCCAGAAGAGCTAAGGTCGGACAAAATTTTGGTAAGCCTAAAGCAATTTTTAAACATTTGTTTTGTATTACATTTAATTTCTTTAATTTAGTTATATTGGGTTTATCTATAAGGTCTAGGCCATATTCCATTTTTGATCTAATTAAATTTAGATAAAGTGTAATTAAAGTTTTTTGATCAGTACCTTCTTTTTTGAATGCAAAGTATTTATAAATATTTAAAAGTTTTGAACCAGAGTTGTATGCTTTCTCCAGATGAGTGTTCCATAACAATTTCGATTCTAAGTGAAAACCCAATAATTTACATTTGTTGACTTGATTAATAGGTTTTGAGTCAATTTTTAAGTGAAATTTGGATTGCAATTTATAAGTCTATAAAAATAAATGCAAAAGGTTTTATCTGTGTTAATTGTTAAATTCCATTTTTTACAATAATTTACCAGTTTGTCTAATTGTTGTTGGGTTTTTTCTTGTAGAGTGTATTCATTTTTGTCTGCTACCCAGAAGGTAAGGTCATCAGCATAGCTTGTAAAATTAAATTTATTATCAAAGATCTTTTTGATATCATGTAAGTATAAATTAAAGAGAACTGGGGATAAAGTAGACCCTTGTGATAATCCTTGTGTGATGTTATAAGAATTAGAGTAAGTTGAGTTTAATTTAACCTTTAATTTTCTGTTTCTCAAAAATTTTTCTAGGAATTCTATTAATTTATAATCTAATTTAGCTTTACACAGTTTGAGTAATAAATGTTCTATGGAAACTGTATCAAAAGCCTGTGATAAGTCTATTGACACAGCTAAAACTGTTTTTTTCTTTTTATTGGCAGAGTAAATATCATTTAGGAGTAGTGAGATACATTCTTTAGATGATCTGTTTTTTCTGAAGCCATAAAAGGTTTTTGGTAATAAATTTTTTTCTTCAATTTGCCAATTTAGTCTAGTAAGAAGCAATTTTTCAAACAGTTTTAAGGAGTTTGATAATAAAGAGATTGGTCTATAGGAGGTTATTTCTGTAGGGATTTTATTGGGTTTTGGAATAAAAATTATTAAAATTTCTTCCCACTCTGGGGGTATTTCTAGTGTGTTCCATATATGATTAAAGATAGATAATAATTTTTCTTTCCATGTATCTGGTAGATTTTTAAATAGTTTGTTAGAAATCAAGTCTGCACCAGGGGCAGACTTAAAATTAAGTCTTTTTATTGCTCTATTTAGTTCTAATAAAGAAAATGGTAAATTAACTTTGGTGTTGATTGATTTTAATTTATTTAACTGACTTTTATAAAATGATTTTTGTCTAGAATCTAAGTTAGGTGCAGTTTGAACTATTTTTAAGTTTTGGGCAAATCTTTCAGCTGTTTGGCTAATAGTAATATTATGTTGTAAAGCATATTGGGCTATTGGAAATGTTTGTTTCTTTTCTTGTACAATACTTTTAAAAATTCTCCATAGGTTTTTTCCTGGAGTAACAGTTGTTAGTTCTGATGTAAATTCTTTCCAATTATCACGGTAGGCTGTTTTTAATTTTCTTCTTACTTCTGCTTTAATTTTTTTAAAGTTGTTAATATCTTGGAAAGTTCTGGACCTTTTAGCTTTTTGTTCTGCTTTTTTTCTAATAGCTGTTAGTCTATTCATATACCATATATATTTTTTTTAATTTTGGAATTTTGTTTATAATTGTTTTAAATACAGATTTAGTTTGTTCCTTAATTGATTCGAAGAATTCATTGTAGTTTAGATTGTTAGAGGGAGGGGTGTTATTAAGGATTTTTTCGAAGGAGTACCAATCGTTTAAATAAATTTTTTGTTGATATTTTACTTGTAGCTGTGAGGTCAAAAGTATGGGATGGTGGTCACTGCCCCTAGTATCTGGGAGCAGTGACCAATTAAATTTGTCAATTAGATCAGTTGAAATTAGAGTTAAGTCAATAATTGATTGATTATGGGCTGGGTTTTCGTGGGTAGTTTCTTTACTATTTAGTAAAAGTAGATTTGATTTAGTTATAAAGTTACTCAGTTGTATTCCTGCTGGGTTGGTAGTGTAGGAATGCCAGAGGGCATGATGGGAGTTAAAATCTCCAAGAATAATAATAGGTTCTGTTAGTTGTTTAAGAATATCATGATAAAAATCTTCTCTGATAACCAAACCAGGATTATATACATTCAATATGGTATAAGACACATTGTTAATTAATATTTTTACAGCTAAAAGTTCTAATAAAGGAATATTGTAATTAATTGGAATAATTTTGTGATGAATATTTTTGTTAATAATGAAACCTATGCCATTATTACTATTTGTAGAGAAATGATAATATGAAATAAAATTTGTAAAGTTAATATGCTTTTTAGTTTTTATCTCTTGTAATACAAAAATGTTTACCTTCCTATACTTAGCCATTAGAACTATTTCTTCCTTTTTTGAAGTGATTCCCCTACAGTTCCACTGTAGGAGAGTTAACTTATTAGGACTTGAATTGTAAGAGTATGTCCATGATTAGTATGTAGGTCTCCTCTGAAGGACAGATGAATTTCAATAGATGAAGCACCAAGTCTATTAGTAAGTTGATTGTGACATTTTCGTCTTTTAATTGCCTGGCAATTGAGTTTGGAGACAAGGTATGTCTAGTTTTATTCGTCTGAACGCTTTTGGTGTTCAGTCCTTTTTTTGGTAATATTTGCATAGCTGGTTTCGCTTGGCATGTTGTTTTGCAAATTTTGTTTTTCGATAGGCGACAGTTTCTTTGATGTGCTTGGGCAAGACATCAGTGTATCACTTTCATCAATTTCTGCTATTTTGTTTCTTTCTATTAGTTGTTTATTTTTTTGCGCTAAATTGTATAAGTCCATTCCATGAAGTGCAGGACGTTTTTTTTTATAACCCCAATGATCGAAAGCCAACGGAACTATATATATAATTCTTCCCTCCTCTTGAATACTCCTATGAAAAGAACAGTGTCCAATCACAGACTCATTCAGCGATGATGTATATTTACTATTTTCTTATTTATCTATATATATTATTTTTTTATTTCTTTTTTTTTTCTTTTTTTTTACAATTTATCCAATATATCAATGTCTCTTAAATAAGAGATAAGAAGCTTGTAAAATTTGCTTTTTTGGGATTTTTTGGGTGGTTCTAAAATTGATTTAAAGTTGTGTTGATTAACATTATATTTTAAAAAATTTTGGTAATAAGTATTTCTCTGTTTAATAAATTTTTTACATTTAAATATTATATGTTCTATTGTGTGTGGTTCATTACAGTTAGTGCAGTCTGGCTTATCTTTTTTTTTCATTTTGTATAAAGTAGAATTTGTGAGAGCTACATTACTTTTAATTCTTACAATAGCTTTTATTTCTTTTTTTTTCAGTCCATAATCTTTAAATTTGGATATATTTTGGGATATATTATATCTGTGTGTATTTATAGCATTTATATTAAACCAATTTTGGAGTTCTACAATTATTTTAATTTTGTTTTGATTTTTATGTAAGTAATTAAAATAAGGAGTTATGGTTACTGTGTTTAATTCTTTAGCTTGTTTTGCAAGTGTATCCACTACTTCATTTTCTTTAATATTAACGTGAGCTACAATCCATTGTAAGTGTATATGATTATTATTGTGTATATGTTTTTGTGTGGTAGCAAGAATATCATTAATAAAAATAGCGAAGTTACTTTTGAAAGGATTTTGAAAAATTATATCTAAAGAAGTTTTGCTATCAGTGAGGATTACAATTTTACTATTGTTAAATTTAAGGGCCCATGACATAGCAAATAAAATGGCTGTGATCTCTGATATAATTACTGGTGAAGGTCTATTTAGTTTAAATTGGAATGTATGTGAATTACATATAAATGCCCCTGATGATATAGTTCTTTCTGTGTTTAATGAGCCATCAGTGTATATTTTAATGAAATCTTTGTATGTGTGATCTATGTATGCTTCAGTGATTGTTTTTAGACACTTTTTATCTAGAATTTTTTTGGAAATGATCCCAGGGATTTTATTATTCATAATAGGAAATGGTGATGTCCAATATGGAAAGTTAAGAATATTATCTCCACTCAATTTATTTTCTATTATATTTTGTATTGTTTCTTTTTCTGTGAATTGTGTGAGTGTTATATCTGTAAAGTTAGTTTTAATTTTTTCTATGATTGGATGTTGTGTGTTTTTTGTTATAATTCTAAAAATAAGATTTGATAATAGATATTTTTTTTTAGATCCAAAGTTGGAATTGCAGTCTCTGCATATACATTAATATTATTTGTATTTTGAAGAAGTCCCAGACAGTGTTTTAATATTTTAGTTTGTATTCTTTCTAATTTATTCATTTTAGATTTTGAGATATTATTTATCAGTTCTATTCCATATGTGATTTTTGGTAGAATTATTGAATTATATATAAGTAATAAATTTTTTGTAATACATCCCCAGTTTGAATTGCCTAAATATCTTAAGTATTGATATAATTTATTTGATTTGCCTTTTGCACTTTGTATGAAAGAGTTCCATAGTAATTTTGAATCCAAGTGGAGTCCTAAAAATTTTAAATTATTCACTATTTTAATATTTCTGTTCTTTAATTTTATTATAAAATCATTAGGCATTTTAAGTCTTTTATGGAAATATATAATGTTTGTTTTTTCTATGTTAATTTTCAGGTTCCATTTTCCACAATATTTGTCCAATTTGTTCAAAGTGTTTTGTATTCTCTTTTGTATAATATCTGTATTTTGATGAGTTGTCCAAAAAATTAAATCATCTGCGTATGTGCCAAATTTCGTATGTTCTTCGAAGATGTAATTAATGTCATTTAAATATAAATTAAAAAGAATAGGTGATAATATATCTCCCTGCAGAATTCCATTTAAAAATTTGTGTTCCTTAGAGTAAGTATTTTTAATCTTGACTTTATATTGTTTATTTTGTAAAATGTCAAAAAGAAAGTAGTATAAATTACCACATATTTTTAATGAACGAATTTTAGATAATAATGCATGGTAAGAAACAGAGTCAAAGGCTTTTTCAAGATCAATAACTACCGCTACCATAAAGCATTTGTTATTAGTAGCATGTTCTGCATCAGTAATTAGATTTAGTAATAGGTCTTTAGTTGATCTTCCAAATCTAAAGCCATAGCAGTGATTATTAAAAATATTGTTTCTCTCTATGTACCAGTTTAATCTAAATATAATCATTTTTTCAAATAGTTTGAGGATATTCGAACTAAGACATATGAGGCGATATGAGTTTAAATCTTCTGCTGTTTTTTTTTCCTTTTTAATAAAAATCATGTAGTTATCAAGCCATGCTTTTGGATATTCTCTATCTGCCCAAATTTTATTGAAATAATTTAACAAAAAATATGTCCAATTTGTTGGGAGATTTTTAAGAGTTTTGTTTGAAATCCCATCAGGTCCAGGTGTTGTATTTTTTTTTAATAATTTTATTGCATTGTTTAATTCAAAAAGTGAAAATGGGATATTAAGAATTTCAGTTTTTTTGCACTGGAATGTTTTGTGGAATATATTAGAAATTTTGAAGGTATTGTCTAGCTTGTTATTTGGTTTGTAGTGTCTGTTCGTGTAGTATTCTGCTAATTTTTCTGCCAACGGAACAATACAATACAAACATATCACCATTTGAATCTTCTTGCTACCAGGAATCCCACCCAGTAGCAAACTCATTCAGAAACATTTTATAATCAGTGAATAAAAGAATTTTTTTTTTTTTTTTTTTTTTTTTTTTTTTTTTTTTTTTTTTATCATTTTTTTTATATCTTTTTTTATCATTTTTTTTTTTTCATTTTTCATTTTTTTTTTTTATCTTTTTTTTTTATATATCTTTTTTATCATTTTTTTTTTTTTCATTTTTTTTTTTTCTTTTTTTTTTTATAGTATATTAAACATATGTATTTGTTTTATATATTTTATTAATAATTTATAGTATTTAGCCTTTTTTTTTGAATTTTCAGGCTCCAAAATGCTTTTAAAGTTAAAATTTGAAATATTAAATTTTCTCAAGTCATTAAAGTAATTTTCTCTTTCTTGAACATATTTTTTACACTTGAACAATATATGTTCAAGATTCTCATACTCCATACATTGATCACATGCCGGGGAATCTTTTTTTTTCATTGTATATAATCTTGCCTTTGTGATTGCTGAATTTGTTTTAATTTTCAGAATTATATTTATTTATTTCTTATTTAGACCATAATTGTTGAATTTATTTATAGCATGTGAAATATTATATCTAAATGTGTCATTTGCATTTGTTTCATACCATTTTTGTGTATCATTTATAATATTTACTTTATTTAATTTTTTATATAAAAATATAAAAAAGGGTGTGTTGTAGTTAGGAGTTATATTTATTGCTGTTTTTGCTTTTTTATCTACTATTTCATTATATTTTATTCCCACATGACTAGGTATCCATTGTATATGTATAATATTTCTGTTGATTATATGATTTTTTGTTATGATAAGAATGTCATTTATAAAGATTTTAAAATTACTTTTTGAGGGATCATTATATATTGTTTCTATCGATGCTTTACTGTCAGTGAAAACTACAATATTTTTATTTTTAAATTTTAAAGCCCAGTTTAATGCTAAAATGATTGCAGATATTTCTGCAGTTAAAATGGGATTAGGTTTGTTAAATTTAAAAAGATATTCATAATTTTCTTCTGGGCATATAAAAGCTCCAGCTAATTTATTTCTATCTTCACTAAGAGATCCGTCCGTGTATATGTGTATAAAATCTTTATATCTATTATTTATTTGCAATTCTGAAAGTAGTTTAAGAGTATCAATATCATGTGCTTTTTTGGTTTGTATATTATCAATATTTGTGTTTAAAATAGGGAAAGTTGAAGTCCAATATGGAATTTGTATATTATAGTCGCCACTTTTCTTATTTAAAATTAATTCAGTTAATTCATTCTTGTTTATTAAGTTATTCGAAAAAGTGTCATTAAAATTATTTAATATTTTATCAATGATTGGATGTTTATTATTTTGTGATGAAATTCTGAAAATTAGATTATTTAATAAGTATCTTTTTTTAATACTTATAGGTGGTATAGCAGTTTCTGCATAAATATTTAAGTTATTTGTATATTGATGAAGTCCTATACAAAATTTTAATATTTTTACTTGTATATTCTCTAATATTTTTAGTTTAGTTTTTGTTATGTTATTAATTAGTTCTATTCCATATAAACATTTTGGAAAAATTATTGCATTGTATATTTGTAAAAGATATTTATTTTCACATCCCCATTTTGAACTTCCCAAATATCTGAGAAAGTTAAATAGTTTGTTTGCTTTGTCTTTTGCTGTTTCTATATAATTATTCCATGATAATTTTGAATCTATTTGTAATCCTAGAAATTTAAAATTATCTACAATTGTTATGTTGTTATTATTTAATTTAATTTCAAAATCAGTTGGCAATTTTTTATTTTTATGAATATAAGTTAATATGGTTTTTTCAATAGAAATTGAAAGGTTCCATGTGCTGCAATATTTAATGATATCATTAGTTAATTTTTGAAATGTTTTTTGTATGTTTTCAGGATGTTTGATGAAAGACCAGAAGATCAAATCATCTGCAAAAGTTCCAAATTTAACATTTTCTGGTATAATATTTTGTAGATCATTTAAATATAAGTTGAATAATAAAGGGGACAAGATGTCTCCCTGAATAAGTCCATTATTAAAATGATATTGTGTAGAAAAGTTTTTTCCTATTTTAATTTTAAAATTTTTTCCTTTAATAATATTAAATAAAAATCTATACATGTTACCGCAAATATTTAATTCTTTAACTTTGTGTAAGATACCATTATGAGGCACTGAGTCAAAAGCTTTTTCGATGTCAATACTAAGTATAATTAAAAATAATTTATTATTAATTGCATATTCAGCATCAGTAATTATATTTAGTAGAAGATCATTAGCAGATCTTCCTTGTCTAAATCCATAAATATGATTGTTCAATATTTTGTTATTTTCAATGTGCCAATTTAATCTGTTTATGAGTAATCTTTCAAAAAGTTTTAATACATTAGATCCTAGACATATAGGTCTATATGAATTTAAGTTGTCTGCATTTTTTCTAGGTTTTTTTATAAATATCATTAAGTTTTCAAACCAACTGTTTGGGTAAGTTTTAGAATTCCAAATTTCATTAAAATTATTCAATAGTATTTTTTTCCAATTATTTGGTAAATTTTTTAATTCCTTATTTGTGATACCATCTGGTCCTGCTGTTGTTTTTGATTTTAAGGATCTTAAAGCAAAATTTAATTCATAAAATGTAAATGGTTTATTTAAATATTCTGTATTTTTGTTTGTGTAGAATTGATGCATTATATTCGAGTTGTTATATTTGTTATCAATTTTATTATTTGGTTTATGGTGTAGATTAATAAAATATGCTGCTAATCTTTCAGTTGTTTCTTGTAAACTTTCCTTATTTTTGAGAGCTATGGATTGTAATGGATTTGTTGGTTCTTTTTCATTATGTAATTTTTTATAGATTCTCCATAAGTTTGTTGTAGATGTCAATGGTGAAAGTTTTTCTGTAAATATTTTCCAGTTTTGTTTTTGTATATTAATAATTTTTTTTGAAATTGCTTTCTCTAATCTTTTAAATATTTCACATGCTATAAATGTTTTTTTGTTTAACATATCTCTTTCTGCTTTTCGTCTAATTGCTATTAATTTATTTATGAAGATAGTGTGAATGTTATTTTTTGGTATTTTTTTGTGTACAGACTGTGTACAATTTTCTCTTATGTTTTTCACTTTATCTATAATAGTAATATAATCTAAATTTATATTTTCTTTTATTTCTTCATTTTTTAGTTCATTTTTGTAATTATTCCAGTTAGTAATTTTTACAAAAGTCTTTAGCTTCTGTTTTTTTAAAAATTTAATATAGATTGGATAATGGTCACTACTCAAATTGTCTGGAGAGATATTCCATTCTATTTCTTTTGCTATTTTTTCAGTACATAATGATAAATCAATTACTGAATTTCTGTCATTTTTGTTTAATCTTGTAGTTTGATCTGTGTTTAGTATAATTAAATTTCTATATTCTATATATTTTAATAAATGTGTACTTTTGTAATCATTTTTATAAGAGAACCATGTTTTGTTGTGTGTATTGAAGTCTCCACAAATAATGGTTTCTCCTTCCAGATCCTCTAATAATTTTAAGTATTGGTTAAAAGTAATTAAAATTCCAGGATTATATATATTTACAATATTAATTGTCAAATTTAATATTTTAATTTGAACTATTATGCATTCTAATTTATCATTAATTATTTCTGTTTTTAATCTTCTTTGAGGTAAAAATTTGTTGATATATGTTATAATTCCTTTGGTATGCTGATTATTTTTTTGTTTATAAGTGATAAAATTATTGAATTCTGGTATATTACCTGATGTTGCTTCCTGAATGCATATAGCTTGTATATTTTTAGTTAATAAAAGATGTTTAATCAAGTGTTTTTTATTGCCGATTCCCCGGCAATTCCATTGGCAGATAAGTGGATTCAAGTCCATGAACCAGCATTTATAATAGTTATAAGTAAGTCCTTAATTAGATTAGCTTCTGGACAACTTGGTAATATGTAATCGAAAAGCTTAATCAAAAGTTCAATCATTTGTCTTTTGCCATTACTCGAGATTCCTCCGCTAGTAGTAGCACTCTGTTTATCATTTTCTCTTATCATGTTACCTTTATTTGTCGATTCATAGTGTATTTCTGTTTTATTAGAAGATTTATGTCCCGTTATATGTTTCTTTACTTTCATAGCATAGTCATTCTTAGGTGTATACAAGTTCTTTTCAGCTTCATTCAAGTTCATCGATTTAGAGCTTGTAGGCAAATTTGGGAAGTTTTCTGTGTCGTCCTCTTCTAAGTTAAATGTGGAGCTCTCTGTCTGGTCCGCATAAATCGGGTTTTCAATCCTTTCAGTTTTCAAGCTTTGACGCAATTCCGCCGTTTGCGATCAGCTTTATTTGGGAAGCCGAAGTGAGAGGTTGTTTGAATTGTGCTCCGTCAGGGTGATTTGTATTTTTGCAGAACAACGAAGAGATAATCACTAAAGTGTTAGAGCAACACAGAATGGCGATCGGAAAGAAGAAAAAAAGTGCACCGACATCACCAGTGAAAATTAGAATCAAGAAATCAAAAGATTACAACGCCAAAAAGATGTCAAGTAAATCCGAAAAGGAACAAGAAAAGAATATCTCAGTGCTTGAAGAGGACCTCAAATTATCTTCTGAGTCGGATAATTCACCAACGAAGTCCATCGAAGATAACATCGAACTGGAAAATTCTCCTAAATCAAAAATAAATGACACAAATAAACAAATGGATAACAATAATACAAAGGTAAAATTAGATAAAGTATTAACATTAGAGAATAAAAATCAAAGTAACTCATCTTGTATAAATGTAATTGAACAAAAAAGTAAGGTAAAAAATAATGAAAATAATTTAAAGCATGTTATTCTCACGTCATTAGATTCATATAATAAGAAAGATTCAGAATTAATATCGGAAAATGCTAAAAATAAAGATGATTTAGCTCTTGTAATAACAGGTACTAATGACGATATTAGCGGTCTGGACATAAGAAAAGTTACAACAGTTTTTTATAAACTTTTGGGAGAACATATCCCTGGAAAATTCATTTCTTTAGGAAGGTTGCTACTATTCCCTAGAAATAGAGAACAGTATGAAAAAATTATGAATGTTAAAACATTACTAGACTGTCCCGTTGAAGTAAATATTCCAGACTTCAGAAAATCAGTGCTTGGCTCTATTATTGGTGTACCTATCACAATGAAAGACGATGATATTTTAGAGTTATTGGAAGAACAAAATGTCCTTAGTATTAGGAGAATGCTTCATTATGATAAAAAAATAGAAGACAATTCTGAAACCTTATGCTCTCCAACTGATAAAGTTATAATCGAATTTGAAGGGTCAACATTACCAGATTATGTTTACGTAGGATTTAGAAGATTTAAAGTTAAGAAATATAACATTCCCCCAAATCTTTGTCTTAGATGTTACGTCTATGGTCACTCAATTTCAAATTGCAGAGGGAAATTAACCTGCAAAAAATGTGGTGGGGGACATCACTACAAGCAATGCGTGGCCAAAGGTTTTAAATGCCCAAACTGCAAAGGGCCTCACCCAGCAACATGGTCAGGTTGTCAATCTAGAATCATTGCTTGCAAAGCAAAACTAATACAATCAGAGGAAGGAATTAACTGGCAACAGGCCTTAATTAAAGCTAAGCTAATTATACATAAATTTTCCACTAACGAGAAATCGACTAATAAGATTTATGACGAAAATGAACAAGAGATTGCTTCGCTTGGCGAGAGGATTGAAAGTAGGAACTATGCGGACCTGGAAGAGAGCAGTGACGAAGAGGATGACGTCATTACAGAACAATTCACCGCGATTCCTTCAACTTCCAAAGACTTCCCTATTTTGACAAAAAAAACTGAAAAATGTGAAGACAAACATTCAAATCAAATGGACTTTGCTGGCTGTGTCAAAAAAAATATTACCGGCATAAAAAAAACATCAAATAAAGCTACAGAGAAGAAGAAATTTGAAAGGAAGGACAGCAATAAACAAGCGGCCTCAAACAAGACAAAACTTTCTGAAGAATCTAAAGGACTGATTTTGAACATTTTCATTAAGCTTCTGGAATACATTATTCCAGATTGTCCGGAGTTAAATCTCATTAAGGACCTTCTCTTATCTATTTGCTTGGGTGGTTCATGAATAATAGAATAGTTTTATTACAATGGAATTGTAGAGGTTTGATACATAAAAAACCTATCTTAAAACATTTAATTAATACAAAAAACATACAAATAATTTGTATACAAGAATCCCAGACAGACAACATCCCCAGATTGAATAACTTTGTGACATACAGTCAAAGAAATAACAAAAATACCAGAGGCATAGTAACATATTGTAATAAAACTATACCACAAAGAAGAATATATATTGACAACGTTACAGATAAAATTGAATACATCATTTTACAAGTAAAAATTAATAACTTAAACACATACATAATTAACATATATAACCCATGTAAATACATAAAATATGAACAGTATGCAATTCTATTGGAAAGTTTAATAGGAGAAATTCTGATTTGTGGAGATCTAAATACCCATAACAAAATGTGGAATTCATACAAAAATGACCCAAAAAGCATACACTTAATTAAACTAATAGAAAACTTTAATTTAATGGTACTAAATAATGAAACACCCACTAGGAAAACTTATTCGAGTAAAGATTCAATTATTGACTTAACAGTAAGTTCAATGGAATTATCAAAAAAAATACAATGGAAAATTTCACCAGATAACTATGGAAGTGATCATAGACCAATATTCATTACTTTTAATATAAATACTATCAAACCACAAATTAAAATCACAAACTGGGGAAAACTTAGAACTATACTTGAACAAAATTGCCCATTAGACAAAAATATTGACTATAATGAAGTTATTAATTATATCAATGAACAAACCAAAAAACATACTGTAAATATTACTAAAAAAGTACCTAAAAATAATATTGAATCAATATTCATAAATAAACTAATCGCAATTCGAAGAAGAGCTGAGAGAAGAATGGAGAGAAACAGAACATTTATAGACTGTGAAAACTTTCATAGATTGGAAATTGCAATAGCAAAAAAAATTAAAAATATACAGAAAATAAATTGGAATATTTTTACAGAAAAACGTTCACCTAACACATCAACTACTAACTTATGGAAAATATATAAAAAACTAAATAATGAAACCACTCCTCAAAATCCAATAGAAACATATGCACTAAAAAATAACATATCTATACAAGAAACTACAGAAAAATTAGCAGAATATTACACAGATAGACATTATAAACCAAATAATAAGCTAGATAAAACCTACAAAAATTCTAATATATTCCATAAAACATTTCAGTGCAAAAAAACTGAAATTCTTAATATTCCATTTTCACTCTTTGAATTAAACAATGCAATAAAATTATTAAAAAAAAACACAACACCTGGACCAGATGGAATATCAAATAAAACTCTAAAAAATCTCCCACCAAATTGGATATATTTTCTGTTAAATTATTTTAATAGAATTTGGACAAATAGAGAATATCCAAAATCATGGCTAGATAATTATATGATTTTTATTAAAAAAGAAAAAAAACCAGCAGATGATTTAAATTCATATCGTCCCATTTGTCTTAGCTCAAATATACTCAAATTATTTGAAAAAATGATCATTTTTAGATTAAACTGGTACATTGAGAGAAACAAAATTTTTAATAATCACTGTTATGGCTTCAGATTTGGGAGATCAACTAAAGACCTACTATTAAATCTAATAACCGATGCAGAACACGCTATCAATAATAAATGCTTTATGGTAGCGGTAGTTATAGACCTTGAAAAAGCTTTTGACTCTGTTTCTTACCATGCATTATTATCTAAAATTCGTGCATTAAAAATATGTGGTAATCTTTACTATTTCCTATTTCACATATTACAAAATAAACAATATAAAGTTAAGATTAAAAATATTTACTCTAAGGAACATAAATTTTTAAATGGAATTTTACAGGGAGATATATTATCACCTATTCTTTTTAACTTATATTTAAACGACATTAACAACAATTTCGAAGAACATACCAATTTCGGCACATATGCAGATGATTTAATTTTTTGGACAACTCATCAAAATACAGATATTATACAAAAGAGAATTCAAAACACCTTGAATAAATTGAATAAATATTGTGAAAAATTGAACCTTAAAATAAACATAGAAAAAACAAATATTATATACTTTCATAATAGATATAAATTACCTAATGATTTTATAATAAAACTAAAGGACAGAAATATTAAAATAGTTAATAACTTAAAATTTTTAGGACTCCACTTGGATTCAAAATTACTATGGAACACTTTCATACAAAATGCAAAAGACAAATCAAATAAATTATATCAATACTTAAGATATTTAGGTAATTCAAACTGGGGATGTATCACAAAAAATTTATTACTCATTTATAATTCAATAATTTTACCAAAAATAACATATGGAATTGAACTAATAAATAATATATCAAAATCTAAAATGAAAAAATTAGAAAGTATACAAACAAAAATATTAAAACACTGTCTGGGACTTCTCCAAAATACAAACAATATTAATGTATATGCAGAGACTGCAATTCCAACTTTGGATATAAAAAAAAAATATTTATTATCTAATCTTATTTTTAGAATCACAACAAAAAACACAAAACATCCAATTATAGAAAAAATTAAAATTAATTTTACAGACACAACACTTACACATTTCACAGAAAAAGAAACAATACAAAACATAATAGAAAATAAATTGAGTGGAGATATTATTTTTAAATATCCATATTGGACATCACCATTTCCTATTATGAATAATACAATCCCTGGAATAATTTCCAAAAAAATACTAGACAAAAACTGCTTAAAAACAATCACTGAAGCATACATAGATAATACATACAAAGACTTCATCAAAATATACACTGATGGCTCATTAAACACAGAAAGAACTATATCTTCAGGGGCATTTATCTGTAATTCACATACATACCAATTTAAATTAAATAGACCCTCACCTGTAATTATATCAGAGATCACAGCCATTTTATTTGCTATGTCATGGGCCCTTAAATTTAAAAATAGTAAAATTGTAATTTTAACTGACAGCAAAACCTCTTTAGACATAATTTTTCAAAATCCTTTCAAAAGCAACTTTCCTATTTTTATTAATGATATTCTTGCTACCACACAAAAACACATACACAATCATAATCATATACACCTGCAATGGATACCTTCTCATGTCAATATTAAAGGTAATGAAATGGTAGATACACTTGCTAAACAAGCTAAAGACTTAAACACAGTAACTATAACCCCTTATTTCAATTATTTACATAAAAATCAAAATAAAATCAAAATAATAGAAGAACTTCAAAATTGGTACAACATAAATGCCATAAATACACATAGATATAATATTTCTCAAAACATATCTAAATTTAAAGATTATGGACTGAAAAAAAAAGAATTGAAAGCAATAGTAAGAATTAAAAGCAATGTTGCTCTCACAAATTCAACTTTGTTCAAAATGGGAAAGAGAGACAAACCAGACTGTACTTATTGTAATGAACCACATACAATAGAACATATAATATTTAAATGCAAAAAATTTATTAATCAAAGAAAAACTTACTATAAAAAATTGGAGAAATACAATATTAATCAACAAAGCTTTAAAACAATTCTAGAACCACCCAAAAAATCCCAAAAAAGTAAATTTTTCAAGCTTCTTATCTCTTATTTAAGAGACATTGAAATACTAGATAATTTATGAAAAAAAAAAAAAGAAAAAAAAATATTAAAAATTAAAAAAAAAAATTTAAAAAAAATAAAAAAAAAGAAAATAAAAAGAAAAAATTTAAAAAATTAAAATTAAAAAAAAAATAATAATACTTTAAAAAAAAAAAAAAAAAAATTATAAATAAAAAAAAAATGTTTAAATAGAAGCTTTCATACATACATCATTGCTGAATGAGTCTGTGATTGGACAATGTTCTTTTCATAGGAGTTTTCAAGTGGAGTGAAGAATTATATATATATTCCGCCGTTTGCGTTAAATGATTCGTTTTATTGAAAGATGTTCCAAATTTGTTTTCCGATTGAATTTTTGCTTTAGTAAATGCTTGATTCCATGTAATATTTTCATTTAGCTGTATCTCCCTAGCTTTACAAGCTATAATTCTTACTGGGCATCCTGCAAAAGTTGCAGGATGTTTACCTCTACAATTTGGACAGTTAAAGTTCTTGGCTGTACAATATTTATAATTATGTCTTCCACCACATTTCTTACATGTAATTTTTCCTTTACATGCGTACATTAAGTGCCCAAAAATGTAGCATTTTAAACAAAGATGTGGGGGGAGATTATAATTCTTTACTGAATGCCTAGTAAAACCAATAAAAACATGGGGTGGAAGGATTTCACCTTCAAATTCTAATACTATTTTATGTGTAGGATTAGAATATGTCTCACTCATTTTATCAATGTCTTTTTCATAGTGCCACATTCGGCGCATGCTTATTACTTTCTGACTTTCCAGATTATCTAGAATGAAGTCATCATCCCAATGTATAGGAACTCCTATAATCGTTCCCAGAACAGATTTTTTGAAGTCCGGAAATTCCACCTTAACTGGTGTATTAAGAATTTCTTTAAGATTTAATAATAAGTTTTGCTGATCCTTTGATTTGGGAAAGACAAGCAATCTTCCCTGAGATATAAACTTTCCATCAATATGCTCCTTCAATAGATTAAAGAAAAATGATGTTACTTTACATATATCTAGTTTACTTATATCAGTATTGATTCCTTTAATGCAAAGTGATAAGTCATTCTTGTTATTAATAGATTTTTCGATAATTTGGGGGAATTTGGAAAATTCACAATCAATCTTTGTTATTACAGTATATTGTTTTTTTACCTCATTAGTTTTACCGATCTCATTTTCCATTTTATTATTATATTTGTCATGATTAGTATCATTAACAATTACCTGTTCTTTTTTATCCAAATCCTTTACTAAGACTTTGTCAGACACATTATTATCCTCAACCGATTTTGTTGGCGATGATTCTGAGTCAGAAGATAGCTTCAAATCTTCATTTAATATGGTAAAGTCACTAGTCTTACTGCTTTTAATGTCCTCCATTTTAGGGTTAATTTCCGGCATGTCCTGGTACTTGTTTCTTTTCACTTTTATTTTTCCGTTGCCTGGTGATGATTTCTTTTTCCTATTGCCGCCAACGGCCATTTTCAATTTTAATTTGTGGCTTTATATGTCCACTCTCTCACTAGGTACACTCGCTAAAACAATCTTACACCAGCCTCAACAAACTCGACCACCTGCAACGATGGTCACCGCTCTTTTCTGCCAACGGAACTATACAATACAATACAAACATATCACCATTTGAATCTTCTTGCTACCAGGAATCCCACCCAGTAGCAAACTCATTCAGAAACATTTTATAATCAGTGAATAAAAGAATTTTTTTTTTTTTTTTTTTTATATCTTTTTTTATCATTTTTTTTTTCATTTTTCATTTTTTTTTTTATCTTTTTTTTTTTATATCTTTTTTTTCATTTTTTTTTTTTTTTTTCATTTTTTTTTTTTTTCTTTCTTTCTTTTTTTTTTATAGTATATTAAACATATGTATTTGTTTTATATATTTTATTAATAATTTATAGTATTTAGCCTTTTTTTTTGAATTTTCAGGCTCCAAAATGCTTTTAAAGTTAAAATTTGAAATATTAAATTTTCTCAAGTCATTAAAGTAATTTTCTCTTTCTTGAACATATTTTTTACACTTGAACAATATATGTTCAAGATTCTCATACTCCATACATTGATCACATGCCGGGGAATCTTTTTTTTTCATTGTATATAATCTTGCCTTTGTGATTGCTGAATTTGTTTTAATTTTCAGAATTATATTTATTTCTTTCTTATTTAGACCATAATTGTTGAATTTATTTATAGCATGTGAAATATTATATCTAAATGTGTCATTTGCATTTGTTTCATACCATTTTTGTGTATCATTTATAATATTTACTTTATTTAATTTTTTATATAAAAATATAAAAAAGGGTGTGTTGTAGTTAGGAGTTATATTTATTGCTGTTTTTGCTTTTTTATCTACTATTTCATTATATTTTATTCCCACATGACTAGGTATCCATTGTATATGTATAATATTTCTGTTGATTATGTGATTTTTTGTTATGATAAGAATGTCATTTATAAAGATTTTAAAATTACTTTTTGAGGGATCATTATATATTGTTTCTATCGATGCTTTACTGTCAGTGAAAACTACAATATTTTTATTTTTAAATTTTAAAGCCCAGTTTAATGCTAAAATGATTGCAGATATTTCTGCAGTTAAAATGGGATTAGGTTTGTTAAATTTAAAAAGATATTCATAATTTTCTTCTGGGCATATAAAAGCTCCAGCTAATTTATTTCTATCTTCACTAAGAGATCCGTCCGTGTATATGTGTATAAAATCTTTATATCTATTATTTATTTGCAGTTCTGAAAGTAGTTTAAGAGTATCAATATCATGTGCTTTTTTGGTTTGTATATTATCAATATTTGTGTTTAAAATAGGGAAAGTTGAAGTCCAATATGGAATTTGTATATTATAGTCGCCACTTTTCTTATTTAAAATTAATTCAGTTAATTCATTCTTGTTTATTAAGTTATTCGAAAAAGTGTCATTAAAATTATTTAATATTTTATCAATGATTGGATGTTTATTATTTTTTGATGAAATTCTGAAAATTAGATTATTTAATAAGTATCTTTTTTTAATACTTATAGGTGGTATAGCAGTTTCTGCATAAATATTTAAGTTATTTGTATATTGATGAAGTCCTATACAAAATTTTAATATTTTTACTTGTATATTCTCTAATATTTTTAGTTTAGTTTTTGTTATGTTATTAATTAGTTCTATTCCATATAAACATTTTGGAAAAATTATTGCATTGTATATTTGTAAAAGATATTTATTTTCACATCCCCATTTTGAACTTCCCAAATATCTGAGAAAGTTAAATAGTTTGTTTGCTTTGTCTTTTGCTGTTTCTATATAATTATTCCATGATAATTTTGAATCTATTTGTAATCCTAGAAATTTAAAATTATCTACAATTGTTATGTTGTTATTATTTAATTTAATTTCAAAATCAGTTGGCAATTTTTTATTTTTATGAATATAAGTTAATATGGTTTTTTCAATAGAAATTGAAAGGTTCCATGTGCTGCAATATTTAATGATATCATTAGTTAATTTTTGAAATGTTTTTTGTATGTTTTCAGGATGTTTGATGAAAGACCAGAAGATCAAATCATCTGCAAAAGTTCCAAATTTTACATTTTCTGGTATAATATTTTGTAGATCATTTAAATATAAGTTGAATAATAAAGGGGACAAGATGTCTCCCTGAATAAGTCCATTATTAAAATGATATTGTGTAGAAAAGTTTTTTCCTATTTTAATTTTAAAATTTTTTCCTTTAATAATATTAAATAAAAATCTATACATGTTACCGCAAATATTTAATTCTTTAACTTTGTGTAAGATACCATTATGAGGCACTGAGTCAAAAGCTTTTTCGATGTCAATACTTAGTATAATTAAAAATAATTTATTATTAATTGCATATTCAGCATCAGTAATTATATTTAGTAGAAGATCATTAGCAGATCTTCCTTGTCTAAATCCATAAATATGATTGTTCAATATTTTGTTATTTTCAATGTGCCAATTTAATCTGTTTATGAGTAATCTTTCAAAAAGTTTTAATACATTAGATCCTAGACATATAGGTCTATATGAATTTAAGTTGTCTGCATTTTTTCTAGGTTTTTTTATAAATATCATTAAGTTTTCAAACCAACTGTTTGGGTAAGTTTTAGAATTCCAAATTTCATTAAAATTATTCAATAGTATTTTTTTCCAATTATTTGGTAAATTTTTTAATTCCTTATTTGTGATACCATCTGGTCCTGCTGTTGTTTTTGATTTTAAGGATCTTAAAGCAAAATTTAATTCATAAAATGTAAATGGTTTATTTAAATATTCTGTATTTTTGTTTGTGTAGAATTGATGCATTATATTCGAGTTGTTATATTTGTTATCAATTTTATTATTTGGTTTATGGTGTAGATTAATAAAATATGCTGCTAATCTTTCAGTTGTTTCTTGTAAACTTTCCTTATTTTTGAGAGCTATGGATTGTAATGGATTTGTTGGTTCTTTTTCATTATGTAATTTTTTATAGATTCTCCATAAGTTTGTTGTAGATGTCAATGGTGAAAGTTTTTCTGTAAATATTTTCCAGTTTTGTTTTTGTATATTAATAATTTTTTTTGAAATTGCTTTCTCTAATCTTTTAAATATTTCACATGCTATAAATGTTTTTTTGTTTAACATATCTCTTTCTGCTTTTCGTCTAATTGCTATTAATTTATTTATGAAGATAGTGTGAATGTTATTTTTTGGTATTTTTTTGTGTACAGACTGTGTACAATTTTCTCTTATGTTTTTCACTTTATCTATAATAGTAATATAATCTAAATTTATATTTTCTTTTATTTCTTCATTTTTTAGTTCATTTTTGTAATTATTCCAGTTAGTAATTTTTACAAAAGTCTTTAGCTTCTGTTTTTTTAAAAATTTAATATAGATTGGATAATGGTCACTACTCAAATTGTCTGGAGAGATATTCCATTCTATTTCTTTTGCTATTTTTTCAGTACATAATGATAAATCAATTACTGAATTTCTGTCATTTTTGTTTAATCTTGTAGTTTGATCTGTGTTTAGTATAATTAAATTTCTATATTCTATATATTTTAATAAATGTGTACTTTTGTAATCATTTTTATAAGAGAACCATGTTTTGTTGTGTGTATTGAAGTCTCCACAAATAATGGTTTCTCCTTCCAGATCCTCTAATAATTTTAAGTATTGGTTAAAACCAACGGAACTCTAACCTTGTAACAGCTCTTTCTGCTTTCATCAGAAATCGTGATTCGGACGTCCGAGAGGACTTTTCGCTAAACGACGATGAATTGCAGGAAACTTTTGATGAAACTCTAGATGTTTTAAAGTATATAGCTAATCCTACACAGTCAGAATCTGAGTGGGAAATTCCTGTTAGATATAACTGCCTAAAAAGAACTCTTTCCTCAGATGGCAGAATCAAGGCAAAATACAAGAAACATTTCCTTAAAGCACTCCAGAGTAATTCACTCCCAGACAAGTTCTCAGTCTGGGATTATTTGACTTGTGTTTGTAATGTTTTTAAATTTTAATTTCATGTTTCTATTTTACTCTAAGTGAAGTCTACTTAGATTTATTTATTTATTTATTTATTTTACGTTACAATATAATGGGATCTCCTTTTGCAGACTTTCCCAATTAGAAGATATAAAAACTCCTCTCCTTCTCATAACCTTAAAAACTAGTAAGGATAACATTTTTTTTTATATATATATTGCATATTTCTTATTTTTTATATATATATATTTTTTTTTATTTTATTTTATTTTATTTTTTTATGCATGTTTATTATTTTTTTTCTTTTTTTTTTTTGTCTTTTTTTATTATTATTATTTTTTTTTTATTTAAAGGGATTACTTACTCCCCCTCTTTTTTTTTTAATATATAATTTTTTTTTTTTTTTTTAAATTAATATATTTATAATTTTCATTCATTTTTTATATTAGATTCCAATAATGTGTCCTCTTCAGGAACTCCAAAATCAGAGAGAATGCTTTCAATCTTGTAGCTTCCAGTGGATGGTTCAACATTAAGTCCAATCTTAGCTCCCCCAGACCAATATCAATTAGTTTATCAAAAAGTTCCTGTTTATATAACTCATATTTTGTACAGTTTAAAAGAATATGTGAAGTATTTTCAGGAAGATTGCATGCTGTACAGTTTGGAGAATTTATTTTATGAATTTTAAATTTAGTGCTATTTAACATTATTTTATCAATTCTTAATCTAAAAATAATCTTAGCTTCTTGTCTATTAAATGGTAGTTTTGGAGTTTTATTAATGTAGTTGGATAAATGATATCTGAAAGACGGTTTTAAAATGGATTCTAATTGAAAAAAATTTTCAGTTAAAGAGAATTCTAATTTTTTTAATTCAGTTTTGACTGTATGCAAAAAAGAGAATGTTGGAGAGATATTAGTCAAATTATGAGCCTCTTTGGCGATATTATCCACAAAATTATTTTCAACAATGTTAGAGTGTGACGGGACCCATTGTAAAGAAATAATATTCTTAGATTTTTTATTTTCTTCGTTCAAGACTAAAAATTTTGTAATATAATAATTATAGTGGGATTGATTTGGTTGTTGAGATAAAATTTGGATTGCTCCTTTGGAGTCTACAAAAATAACAATGTTCCTATCTCTAACATTACTTAAAGTCCATTTAAAAGCCTCTATGATTGCAAAAAGTTCAGCTTGAATGATAGTGGCATGATTTTCCAGTTTAAAAGCATAATGTAAATTAAAACTAGGAATGTAAATAGCAGAAGTGGCTGAGGATGGTTTGGTAAAAACAGAACCATCCGTGTAAATTTCTAAGTAGTTTTTATAATAGTCTTGTTTAAATGTATAAAAAATTTTTTCAATGATATCCTCCGAAAAATCTGATTTTTTTTTTAGTGCAGGAATTTCTAGATTACAGTCTGGTAAAGTGTAGATCCAAGTTGGAATCAATTCAGAAACATCTCCTTTCAAATCTAATGAAAAAAATTTTTTAAAGAAGTTAAGGGTGTTAATGTCTTGTTTTATTATTGAATAGTATGGGGTTCTTTTAAAATTGATATAGAATGGATGTGAGGGTAGTTTAAAATGTAATTTAAAGTAGTAGTTTATTAATAGAATAATTTTTCTGATTTCAAAGGGAGGGATGGCAGTTTCAGCTAGTACAGCCAAATTAGGAGAGAATTTGGGCACTCCCAGTGCAATTTTGATACATTGATATTGTATACTATTTAATTTTTGTAAGATTCTATAGTTAATTTTTTGAATAAATTCGAAACCATATTCAATTTTTGCACGAATTAAATTCTTGTATAAAGTTAGTAAATAAATTTGGGGAGTGCCCTCTTTTTTGAAAGCAAAGTATTTTAAACAGTTTACTAATTTATATCCAGAGGCCAAAGCTTTTTCCAAATGATGATTCCAGGAAAGTTTACTATCCAGCTGAAAGCCAAGCAGCTTACAGCTAGACACTTGGGGAATAATTTCATTTTGAAATTTAAGAACAAAGTTTGGGTTAAAAAATTTTAATTTAAAGAAAGGTATGCAAAAGGATTTTTTAAAGTTAATTTCCAACTGCCAGTCGTTACAGAATTTTATTATTTTTTCAATTTGTTTTTGAATTTTGGATTGTAGATTATAAACATTTTTGTCCCAACACCAAAAGGTGAGATCATCTGCATATGTTGTGAATCTAATATCTTTATTAAAAATTTTTTTTATATCTGATAAATATATATTGAATAACAGAGGAGATAATGTAGAACCTTGAGAGAGTCCTTGAAAAATTTTATAATTTTTTGATAAATTGTTTTCAATTTTAACATTTAAAAATCTATTATTTAGGTAGTTTTCTAATAATAGAATGGTATTTGTGTTAACATTTAAATCAATAAGTTTGGAAATTAGGCCCTTGATTGAAACTGAATCAAAGGCCTGGGTAAGATCCAATGAAACTGCTAATAAAATTTTTTTTTGTTTAAAAGATTTAAAAATGTCAGCTAAAAGAAGGGATATACACTCTTTCGAAGATCTGTATTTACGGAATCCAAAGAAGGTTGGTGCAAAAATGTTTTGCGTTTCACAAAAAAAATTCAATCTATTAAAAATAAGTTTTTCAAATAATTTAAGAGAATTTGACAACAGAGATATTGGTCTGTAGGAGCTAATATCCTCTGGGTTTTTCCCATATTTTAAAATAAAAATAATAATAATATTTTTCCAATCTATAGGGATTTCATGTTTTTGCCAGATGAGATTGAAAACTTCAAGAAGTTTTCCTTTCCAAGAGTTTGGAAGATATTTAAAAAATTTATTTAAAATTTTGTCTGCCCCTGGAGTGGCTTTTAGATTTAAATTGTGGATTGCAGAATTAAGTTCTGCAATATTAAAATTTTGATCAAAAATTGCATCAGGGTTAGGAAGACAAGATAATTTATGGTTTAAGTTGATTTTTTGAATAAAGTTGGAACTAGTTTGGTTTTGAGTAATTTTAAGATTTTTTGCAAAAAATTCTGATGTTTCTAATAGACTTATTTTATTTTTAATTGCGACTTGTGCAATTGGTAATTTGGAAGAAGTTCCAAGGGCAGTTTTATTAAAAATTTTCCATAAATTAATACCAGAATTTGAAGTTGAAAGTTCAGAAGTAAATTTATGCCAGTTTTCTCTATAAGCTGTTTTTAATTTTTTTCGAATTTCTGCATTAATTTTTTTATATTGGAAGATGTCCGAAAAGTTTCTTGAACGATTTGCTTTATTTTCCGATTTTTTTCTTAAAGCCAAAAGTCTGTTCATATACCAAAAGTTTTTTCGAATTTTGGGTAACCTATTAGTAATAGCAGTGAATGCAGTATTTGTAAGTTCTTTACATTGTTTACTGAACTCCTCAAAGTCCCCAATCTCATCATTTGGTAAATTCTCTTTTAGTAAACTATTAAATAAGTTCCAATTATTTAAGTAAACAGTTTGTTTTTTATTTTCCATTAATTTTGATTTAATTAAAATAGGGAAGTGATCGCTGCCTCTGGAATCAGGTAGCAACGACCACTGAAATTTTTCTAAAAGAACAGTAGAAATAAATGTAAGGTCAATAACTGATCTGTGGTTGGCTTTGTTTTTATGTGTGCATTGTTTTTTGTTAAGTAAAATTAAATTAGAATTTAGAAGAAATTTACATAAATGATTACCAGCCGCATTAGTTATGTAAGAAAACCAAAGATTATGGTGAGAATTAAAATCTCCTAGCATTATTACAGGTTCATTTAATTGTTTTAAAATATCTTTATAAGTTTGTTCACCAACCACAAGACCAGGATTGTAAAAATTTACAATAGTGAAAATTAAATTATTTAAAAGAATTTCAACAGCAATACATTCTAACAAATAGAAGTTATGTTCAATATAAATTATTCTATGTTTAATATTTTTGTGTATAAAAAAACCCACCCCATTTCTACTGTGAGGTGCAATTGAGGAATAAAATAAATAGTTAGGAATTTTAATTATATCTCTAGTTTGGAGCTCCTGAAGAGCAAACACATCTATATCATGATATTTAGAAAATAAAATAAGTTCCTCTTTCTTTGACTTCACCCCCCTACAGTTCCACTGTAGGAGTTTAAAACCCTTATGTTTTGAGTTGAAGTAGTATGTCTCTTAATAAGGTGTACATTTGTTCTGTTTTACAAACAAACTTTAACAAGAGCAGAATCAAATCTATAATCAGATTTGTTGACACATTTTCTTTTTCCAATTCTCTAGCAATAGTATCTGGTGACATTATATTTGTAGACTTAGATGTAGATGGAGTTGAAAAGTTATCATGTGATTTCTGTTTCGTAGCCTCAGCATATGTTTGCATTTGTTTATCTTTTTTTCGCACTTGTGTTTTGATTGGATTGCCGAAGCTTTTAGTAGCAGTCGGCTTCACCGACTTTACCGCTGTTACAGAAGACTTGTTGAAAGCTAAAGAATGATCCTTGGCAGCCATTTCATTATGAACACTATTAATAAAGTCTAAACCATGTAAGAAATGTTTATCTGAAGCAGCAGCAACATTTTGGAGATTAAAGTTGTCATTTGAAGCATTGCGTCGTTCAGAAAGTTCCGCATTAACAGGATGGATGGATGGATGGATAACTTCCCTCAAAATGAATATTCTGGAGTAGTAAATCTACTCCAACTCATTCAGGTCCTTGTAAGTGTGAAAAAAAAAAGAAAAAAAAAGGCATGGATAATCTATAGGTGTTTTATTGGTGGTGTTGAGAATTGAGTAGTTGTTGTTAAATCTTCGTGTTGTTTAGTGGTGTTATTGTATTTTGTAATTAAAACTTCATGTTGTCTGTGTGGTATGTGTGAGAAATTTACGAGTTGGAAAATTTGGTATATTATCAGTAGTTTTGGGTAAGCTTCATGTTGTTGATGTTGTAGCTAGAGTAAGTAAGACTACTTGTTATTTTAAACCCCTTTTTGTTTTTTTATATATTGATATCATTTTTTTTTTCTTGGATTTTTTTTTTGGATCTCCCTCCCTTGGGAAAGAGGAGAGAGAGAAAAAAAGAATTTGTGTATTTTTTTATACAGGTTTTTTTTTTTGTCAAAAAAGATTTAAAAAAAAAAACTCATTCTCTGGCAAGGAGAGGAGAGTTGTTTTTGTTTTAATTAAATTTTTTTTTTTGAGAATTAACTATGATTAGTTAAGCATTTTTTAATTAATATTATTTTTTTCCTCTCTTTTATGATTTTTTCTTGTTTAATTTTGAAATGTTTTTTTTTTTAGAAAATTTTTTTTTTTTATTTTTGGTAAGTTTTAGATTATGTTGAAGAGTTCACAGTCTCTAAAGAATTTTATTAGTAGTTTGAGGATTTTTTTGTTGATTGTTTGGTTTTCGTGCTCTAGTATATTTGAAAAGTTAAATACTGTAATATTATGTTTTGTAAGGTTTGAGTAGTAGGTGTCTCTTTGGGCATTGAAATGTTGGCACTCAAAGATTATGTGTTCTATGGTGTGTGGGGAATTACAGAATTTGCAGTTGGGGGATGAGATTTTATTGTATGTATAAAGTGTAGTATTTGTTAGTGCCCAATTGGTTCTGATTTTAGCTATTAAACTCCTTTCAGCTTTGGTTAAGCCATAATCCTTAAATTTTTGTATGTTGTGATTAATCATGAATCTGTGTGAGTGGGTTGCATTTGTCTGAAAATATTGTTGTATATCATTGAATAAAAGTGTTTTATTTTGTTGTTTGTGAATTTGTATGAAGAAGGGAGTTGGGATGGATGTTAGGTTGTTTTGGGCTTGTTTTGCTAATGAGTCTGCTTCTTCATTTCCAGTGATGCCAATGTGTGAGGGTACCCATTGTATGTGTATGATGTTTTTTTGTGAGAGATGTTTGGAAATTAAAATATTGCAGTCATTAGAGAAGATGGGGTAGTTAGATTTGTAAGGGTTGGCGTAAAGTAATTCTAAAGCAGATTTGCAGTCTGAGAAGATGACAATTTGTGAGTTGTGAAATGTAAGTGCCCATTGTATTGCTAGAATGATGGCATTTGTTTCAGCTAGTATGATTGGAGAAGCTTGATTAAATTTAAAGGAATAAGATTTTTTGAATTCTGGACATGTGAAGGCTCCTGAGGAAATTTTTGTGTTGTCATTGTGTGAGCCATCTGTGAAAATTTTGATGTGATTTGTGTATGTTATGTCAATGTGTAGGTTTGACAGGTCTAGCAGTTGATTTGAATCTAGTGATTGTTTTTGTGTAATTCCTGGAATGTCCAGGGAGATTATGGGGGGGCAGCTTATCCAGGGTGGGAAATTAGGTATGTAGTTTCCACTTGTGTTGGAGTGAATAATTTCTAGTATTTTCTGATTTTGGTTTAAGGTGGAGATGGTATTGGGAGGATTATTGCTAGTGATTTTTTTTATAATGGGGTGTTGTCTGTTTTTTGAAATGATTCTGAAAATTAAGTTTGATAGGAGATATTTTTTGTTGATACTAATGGGGGGGATAGCTGTGTCTGCATAGAGATCTATGTTTTTACTGCCTTTTGGGATACCCAGTATGTGTCTGATAATTTTAGTTTGTATGGTTTCTAATAAATTTGTGTTGTGTTGTGAAATATTATTTAGTAGTTCAATGCCATATTGATATTTTGGTGCTATGAGGTTTTGGTATATCAGGAGTAGATTTTTAGAATTACAGCCCCATGTAGAGTGTCCGAGATATTTGAGATATTGAAATAGTTTGTTTCCTGTAGTTGTAGCATGTTTGATGTGTTTAGTCCATTTGAGTTTGGAGTCAAAGTGGAGGCCTAGGAATTTTATGTCTTTAACAATTGTGATTTTTTTGTTGTGTATGAATATATTTAGTTTTCTGTGGGGGAATTTATTTTTATAAAAAGGTATTATTGATGTTTTATCTATTGATATATTAAGATTCCAGTCTTTGCAGAATGTTGTCAAATTATCTATGTTAATTTGTAAGTTATGTTTGATAATGTCTAGGTTATTATGGTGTGTCCAGATTATGATGTCGTCTGCATAAATGCCATATTTTATATCATGTGTGAAATATTGTGGGAGGTCATGTAAGAATAAATTAAAGAGGTTTGGTGACATAATGTCACCTTGTATAATACCTGTGTTAATAGGGTAAGTAGAAGATAGATAGTTGTGAATTTTTATTTTGAATGTTTTTTTTGTAATAATGTTGAATAGGAATTTGTATATATTGCCACTAAGTTTTAGTTTTTTTAGTTTAAAGAGTAGTGCATTATGGTTGACAGAGTCAAAGGCATGTTTGATGTCTACAACGATGGCTATTAAATACTGGTTGTTGGAGAATGCATATTCTATGTCTGTAGTTAGATGAAGTAAGAGGTCTTTAGTAGATCTGCCTGGCCTGAATCCATAAAAGTGCTCACAAAGGATGTTTTGGCTTTCTATGTACCAGGTCAGTCTGTTGTTTACCATTCTCTCGAATAGTTTTAGCATGTTAGATGAGAGGCAAATTGGCCTGTATGAAGTCAGTTCTTTAAAGTCTTTTTTATTTTTAAGTAGAAATATTAGATGATTGTCATACCATTGAGGGGGTAGGGTGCCTGATTTCCAGATTTGGTTAAAGTTATTAAGTAGGGCAAGTAGCCAGTTTAAAGGAAGATGTTTGAGTAATCTGTTTGATATTTTATCCGGTCCATTTGCAGTTCTATTTTTGAGTTGTTTGATTGCATTGGTAAGCTCATGTAGCGTGAATGGTAGATTTAGAATATGGTCTTTGTCTTTGAAAAATCTGTGTAGAAAAGTTATGTTGTCAAATTTTTTGCTTAGTGTGTGAGAGTCATTGACTTTGTTGATGTGGTGTGTGGCAAATTTGTCTGCTATACTTGAAATGCTTTCATTATTGTGTAGGGCCAGAGATTCTATTGGTGTGGAGATTGTTTTTGGGCATTGGTTGTTGTGTAATTTTTTGTATATTTTCCATAAGTTACTGGTAGATGAGTTGGGGGAGAGTGAATCAGTAAGTAGATGCCAGTTTGATTTTTGTATATTTTTAATTTTTTTGTTGATAGCAGTTGAAAGTCTGTTAAAGTTTTCCACATCTCTGAAGGTGTTATTTCTGAGCATGATTCTCTCTGCTTTCCTTCTGATTGCTATAAGTTTATTTACAAATATTGTATGTGAGTTATTGTGTGGTAGTTTTTTAGTGTGTTGTGTTGTGTGTTTGTCCTGGCATGTTGATATGTTTTGTATGATGTCATTATAAGAAGGGTAAGAGTTTTTTTGTATTTTATTATTGTGTAGGTCTGTTTTAAAGTTGGGCCAGTTGGTGAGAGATATAGTTGGTTTTTTAGTTTTATTATTATCAGGAGTTATAAATATTGGGAAGTGGTCACTATTATAAGAGTCAGGTGAGATTGACCATTTAAAAAAGTTTGCCAGGCCAGGTGTCACTAGTGTGAGGTCAATGACTGCATGTGTGTTGAGTTTATTTTTAATGGTTTTAGAGTTTTCATTTAGTATTAATAAGTTGTGCATATTAATAAATTTAAGGAGGTGTTTTCCTTTGTGGTCAGATTTCCATGAGAACCAGCTTGTGTGGTGTGAGTTGAAGTCCCCACAGATAAGGACTTCACCCGGTAAATAAGATAAAATTTTTGAGTAGGTTGATTCATAAATGGTTTTTCCTGAGTTGTAGCAATTGAGTATGTAAATTTGTTTTTTGTTGATGGTTATTTTGATTGCTAAGCATTCTAGGGAGTCTTGTAAAATAGGGATTGGTATTTGTGTTTGTGGGATGTTCTGTTTTATGTATGTGATGATGCCTTTGGAGTGTGGGGAGTTTTTTTGTTGGTATGAGATGAAATTATTAAATTGTGGGATTGATTTTGTGAATGTTTCTTGGAGAAGGATAATAGATAGATTTTGAGTTTTGATCAAGTGTTTGAGTAGGTGTACTTTTGAGGTGATTCCTCTAGAGTTCCATTGGAGAATCTTTCGGTCACTATTCATGGAAGGCAATTTAGGGTGGATAGTAATATGTCATTAATTAGGTTTAGGTGGGGGCTGCTTGGTAATATTAAATTTAAAAGTTTCAGGATTAAACTTACGATTTGTCCTTTTGATTGTAGATTGAAAGAGATGCCCTCAGTGGGAATAACCTGAGGTATGCTTTGGTTTGCAGTATTTGTGGCATTAGATGATCCTGGTGTGATAGGCTTTGTAGACTTTGTCCCAGTAACGTTTTTTTTCACTGTTGCAGCAAAGGAGACATCTTTTGTTGGACAGTTCACCTGGTGAGAGTGGTTGTAGGATGTTGTTCCATTTGTTAGAGTTGTAGACATAGATGGGAATTCTGTTTGGTCTTCTATCTGGTACGTTTGCTTGGCCATGGAGTTGCTTGTAGGTTTCAGCTCTTGGAGATTCCTGTATATGTTGGCGGACAGTTCATTTTCTTTTAGATTTTTGTCAGCATGGTGTTGTTTTTTAGCCTTTTGAAAGGCCTGATTCCAATTTAGGTCTTCAGTTATTTGGATGTGTTTGGCCTTGCATGCTATTAATTTTATTTCGCATTTAGCGTAGGTTGCTGGGTGACTTCCAGAGCAGTTAGGGCATTTCAATATAGTGCTGGTGCAGTCCCTGTGGTGGTGGTTGGCGCTGCATCTTTTGCATCGAAGACGACCCTTGCAGTTTGCGACTGAGTGGCCGAAGACATAACATTTTAGGCATAGGCTCGGGGGCAAGGTGTAAGTTCTTACATTGTGCTTGTAGAAACCTAGGTAAACTTCCTGTGGAAGGGTGTCAGCTTCGAATTCTAAAATTATTTTATTTGTGGGGTTGCAGTTGACATTGTCCTTTTTGCGATCATGTATGGCATCGAAATTGATCATTCTACGGATACTGATCACATTTTGGTCATATAATAAGTCCAGAATTGTGTCGTCATCCAGGTTGGAGTTGACTCCTGCTATAGAGCCGAGGAGTGATTTTTTTGTTTTCAGAATTTCCGCAATTACTTCGATTTTATCAATTTTTTGGATTTTCATAATTTTGTCGAATTGGTTCATATATTTAGGGTGCAGGAGTAGTTTTTCTGACTTATAGAACCGGCCAGGGATGTGGTCATCTAGTAGGTTAAAAAAGAATTTTGATAGGTATTTAATACCCATCGATTTGAGGCTAGCATTTATGCCAGAGATGATTATTGGGGTGTTGCATTTCATTGCTGACTGGGTGGTTGTGGCAATATTTTCGAGTACAGGCATTTTAGGAGTACTTTTGATATTTTTCATGTTGTTGTCAGTACTTAGATTTTGATGGGTATTCATTTTTTTTCCTGCCTCTGGCTTTAAAGGTGTTGGCGATGCTTCCGCAGTTAAGATTGAGAGGTTGTCTTCGTTGGATTTGGTTGGAGAGCACTCCGACTCTGATGAGATGTGGAGGTCTTCCATCAGAAAAGATTCCTCTAAGGGATGTTCTTCCCCTTCTTCGTTTTTGGTCGGGCTTGAGTTTTTTCCTTTTTGTTTCTTGTTCGGTTTTACTTTTACTTTGAAGTAGGATTCGGTGTATTGATTCTTTTTCTTTTTATGGCTGGAGGAAGGCATTGTTGTTTAGCACTGTGAATATTGTCCTTTGATCCATACACTGATGTTGAGCAAAAGTTCCGGAGAAATGCCGTTGCACAGTTAAATAAAAAAAGAGACCGCAGTTGAGAAGAAAAATAAAAATCGAGAAAGGGTGCACACTAATAACTTTAGCACTAAAGGTCCACTCAATCGAGCTCCGAGTGAGAATCCGAAAGAACAAAGAAACAACAAAAAACGTGGTCACGTAACCGAACGCTCTTTACCGTACTTACGCGAAATCGATGCCGTCGAGGGCTGTCGCGACTCAGCTATCCGATGCCGTTGCGGGAATCGAGGTCTGCCGCGACTCAACAATCCGATCCCGTCGACGGAGCCGAAATTTCTTCGACCGATCGTCACGCTCTTTACCGAATCCTTCCATTAACAGGAACCCATTAACAGGATGATGATGATGATACGTCTCGCCAAATTGAATATTTCCAGAATAGTCGTGCTATTCTGACTCATTCAGGACTTGTTAATTTGCAAAAAAAAAAAAAAAAAAACCCAGTTTGGGTATGTGTGTTTTTATATATGTGCTATGTTTTCTTCATGTTGTTGTGAGTGAGTTCACTTTACAGGGGTAGTTTGTTGTGTATTCTTCATGTTGTATAGATGATGTGGTTAGTTGTTTTTGTGGGAGAGTTATCTTCATGTTGCTTGAGTTGTTTGTATGGAGTATTTAAATATTGTTAAAAAGATCACATTCTTTGAAAAATTTTATAAGGAGTTTTAGGATTTTTTTATTAGTGATTTTATTGTTGTGGTGTAGTATTGATGAGAATGTATTAGGTGTAATGTTGTGTTTTAATAATTTGTCAAAGTAGGTCCTTCTTTGTGTTGTGAATAATTGGCATTTAAAAATTATGTGTTCTAAGGTTTGAGGGGTATTACATGAATTGCAGTTTGGTGAAGATATCTTTTTGTAAATGTATAGTGTGGAGTTTGTTAGGGCCCAATTTGTTTTAATTTTTGAGATTAAGCTAATTTCATCTTTTTTAAGGCCAAAATCATTGAATTTTTGGATTTTATTGCATATGAGGAATCTATGGGAGTTTATTGCATTTGTTTGGAAGTATAGTTGTGTTTGATTAAAAAGAAGTATTTTGTTTTTTTGTTTATGAGTGTGTATGAAGAAGGGAGTAGGTATGCTGTTTGTATTGTTTTGTGCCTGTTTAGCTAGTAAATCAGCCTCATCATTGCCTGCAATGTCTGTGTGTGAGGGAATCCATTGTATATGTATGAAATTGTGTTGTGAGAGATGTTTGAATATTAGGATGTTAATATCATTTATAAGAGTGGAATATTTGGATTTGTAGGGGTTTGAGGTAAGTAATTGTATTGCAGATTTACAATCAGATAAAATAACTATGTAGGAGTAATGGAATTTTAGTGCCCAGTTTATTGCTAATATGATAGCTGAAGTTTCGGCTATTATGATTGAGGTTTGTTGGCTAAATTTAAAAGAGTTGGATGTGTTATAGTGTGGACATGTAAAGGCTCCTGATGATGTTTTAGTGTTTTCATTGTATGAGCCATCAGTGAAGATTTTTATGTGTTGTTTGTATTTGGTGTCTATGTATGAGATTGTTAATGTTCGGAGTTGGTCTGTGTTTAAATTATGTTTTTTTATTATTCCAGGTATGTCTAATGAGATGATAGGGGGGCAGCTTGTCCAAGGTGGAAAATTAGGGAAATAATCTCCGCTTAGATTTTGTAGAATGATTTCTGTTAAGTTTTGAATTTGGTTTGTGTCCATAGTTGAATTATTGAAAAAGTTAGTGGTGATTTTTTGTATAATGGGGTGTGTTTTGTTTTTTGTGACAATTCTAAACATTAGATTTGAAAGTAAATATTTTTTTTTAATTATAATGGGGGGGATAGCAGTGTCTGCATATAGGTTTATGTTTTTGCTACCTTTTGGGATTCCTAGGATATGTCTAATTATTTTTGTTTGTATTTTTTCTAGTTTAGAAATGTTGTTTTGAGATATATTGTTTAAAAATTCTATTCCATATTGGTATTTGGGTGCAATTAAATTTTGATAAATTAATAGTAGATTTTTCGTAACACATCCCCAAGTAGAGTGTCCAAGATATTTTAATAGTTGAAATAATTTGTTGCCTGTTTTAATTGCATAGTTGATTTGTTTGGTCCAATTGATCTTTCTTCACGCGGAAGAACACCAGCAAACTCCGAATCCCGGACCTGAGAGTGCGCCTCGCGTTTGGCGATCCTAAAAGCCGCTGACCAGCTACAGTGCTGCCTGTTTTGTATTCTCATAGCTGCAATGGCAATTTTTTTTACTGGGCATCCAGCATATGTAGCTGGATGCGGACCACCGCAATTTGGGCAACAATACTCCTCAGCTTTGCATAATTTATAAGAGTGATTTTCACTACAACGTTTGCATTTAGTTTTGCCTCTACAGACACTGAAAACATGACCCCACCTCCAGCAGTTACCACACAACGGGGGGGTACCAAAATGCGGTTTAACAAAGAAACGTGAAAAGCCAATATGGACTAAAGAAGGAAGTTCTTTTCTTGTACAATAAATAATGACATTAAGAGTTGGCTCCTTCAAATAGCCAGTCTTCCCTTGAATGGGAGAAAATTTCTGCATTCGTCTGATCTTAAACACATTATAAGGTTGAAGGCATTGTAAAAGATAGTTGTCATCGTATTTTAAACTTACGTTTGTGAGAAGTCCCATAATGTGGTCTTGTTCAGGTAATCTCCAATTAACCTCGACACCTAAAATGTTAGTTATATTCTGAAGCGATTCACGATCTTCTTCTGTGGAAGGGAACACAATTATATCACCTTTTCTTGTGTATCGTCCAGACAGTTCTTTCTTTAGTGTTCGAAAGAAGAAATCGGTGACATCACTATCATTTAGGTCAGATAATTTAGTCGTTTCGTTAAAAAAGATAAGTGGGAATTCTTTTGGAGTCGTGTCACGGAATTCAATAACTCTAGAGTTAGGCCTAATCGGCTGTGGATCACATTCTTCATGAAGTAGATTAAAAGAGTTCTGAAGCACAATTTCCTCGTTCGAGTGTTCAGAGTGATCCGAAATTGAGTCCGAAATTGAGTCGTTATCATTTTCATCTGTGACAGCCTTAAAACGTCCAGTATCAAAAATATCCGAATTGTTAGCAATCTCATTTAAGTCATTAAATGATAAGGACCGATGTTCCTTAGCAAGCTCCACTCTGGCGGAGTGCTTTCTCAATTTATTCAGTTGAGCCTTTTCGCTTGATTTGACAGGAATGCCTTTCGTCTTCTTTAACTTATTATTAGCATTAGATTTCTTTTTTCCACCCATAGTTGAATCTGCTGACAAACTCACAAATCACGGAGCGCTAAATAGCACGACTTCACTCTTCACTAGCTTTTTGAAGAGTCCGAGAGTCTACTTAGAGTAGTTATTACTGTTATTTATTTAAATTTTGTTTTTTATTGTTTTAAATTATTTTTTTCCTTTTCTTTCCGTTTCATCCAATCCCAAAATTTCTCTCTTCTGATTGGCTGAAATTTTTTCTCTCTGAATCCTGTCCAAATTGAATTGGTCCAGATTTGAAGGAAGAGATTTATGTTTAATGTCCAAATTGAATGCTGTCTTCGATTAGGTTAACTTATCTCTCAGGTCTCAGGTCGCGACGTGACGATGCAGCACCGGGTGAATAACCCATATCTGCCATAACTAAATTTGGGGAGGGGGTGACAGGCCACATTAAAAAACTACCACGGTTATGTAACCGTTGCGAATAATTATTCGCACGCATAAGTAGTTAAAGATATGAGATGGAAAAATCAGAGGGCGAAAGGAAGAGATGGAGGGAGAGACTGAGGTAGGGGTGTGAGTTTAAGATAGGATAGTCTTGCATCTTTTAAACCGTTGATTATGAATTACTTCATAATCAACAGAGTATCTGATAAGTTCATTAGGATGAAGAGTAGCTTCGTGAAAAAATTTGGAGGCCATTTTATTAATGGTGGTGGTTATGGAATCCATGTTGAGATCGTGTGCAATTATTGAGTTTCTTACAAACCAGGGAGCTGCTATAGCTGATCGGAGGATGGAATTTTGAAAGGACTGAAGTTTTTTGATGTAAGTAGGTGAACAAGTAGCCCAAACTGGGGCGGCATAGAGGAGGATGGGTCGGAGGATTTGTTTGTAGATTAAAATTTTGAGTTTAGGTGCCAAAACAGAGTGTTTGTGGAGGAGGGAGTAGAGTTGAATTTTAAGGACTCTGGCCTTGTGTAGGGCGGAGTCAATATGAGTGTTCCAAAGTAGGTTTCTGCTAATCGTGAGGCCTAAATTTTTAGCAGAGTCTTTCCACACAATTTGTTTATCGAACAACAAAAAATTGGTGAGGTGGGGGGTTTCGTTTGCGAGAAAAGAGTACTGCCATACTTTTATCGGTATTGACTTGGATACGCCAAGAGGTGCACCATGCCTCATAGGCGTCCAAGACTTTTTGCATTTTGTTGCAGGCGTGTTTAAGATTGGGAGAGGAGGAGATGAAAGCAGTGTCGTCTGCATACATAGCAGTATGCACTCTATCCACACTTGGAGTGTCAGAAACGTAGATGTTGAACAAGGTAGGAGCAATAATGGACCCCTGTGGAACCCCGGCATTGATATGCCTTCTGCTGGAGACATCTGAGCCAAGTTTGACCTGAAATGTTCTACCCGTAAGATAGCTCTGCAGAATACGCACAAGCGCAGGGGGGAAATGAAATTGAACCAATTTATACAGGAGTCCATTGATCCAGACCTTATCAAAAGCTTTGGCAACGTCAATGAAGACAGAGATAGAATGCTCTTTCTTATTTCCGGCCGCAGCAAGGATTTCCACCACGCGAAGGATTTGGTGGACAGTAGAATGTTGTTTACGGAATCCGAATTGATGAGGGGGGATAATGTTGAGTGTAGTGAGAGTGTCATTAAGTCTGTGCAAAATGATTCGTTCCAATAGCTTTCCCATGCAAGGTAAGAGACTGATAGGTCTGTGGTTAACAGGAAAAAGTGGGTCTTTACCTGGCTTGGGAAGCATTGTAACCAATGCATTTTTCCAGACAGAGGGGAAGTAATTTAGTCGTAAGCAGTGATTGTAGATATTTATCTGTGTTACTTCATTTAGGACTTTCATTTCTCTCCACTGTACGTGGCCATTTATTTATTATTTTAAAAATTTAATTTTTTATTCTTTACTATTCTTTTTCTTTCTTTATTATTGTGTATTGACTTACTCTTCTTAATGGGTAAGTCACTCAATTCTTCTCAGCCTTTTGGCTTTTCCCTCTTTGCTCCTTGAGCTTAGAGTTTCAACTATACCATACAGCTTTCGATCGGGATGTGATGAATTTTAAATTCTCCCCCACTTCAAATTCACTAAACCTTTTATGTATATCAATTTTTCATGTTTTTTATTAACATATTGATCAAAATTACTTATTCCAATCCAGAGACATGGCCCGTTTGGATAGGCCCCCTTACTTGGGGAGGCCTTACAGTAGGGCCAGAAAATGCACGATTTGAAGGTCAAGGTCAAGGTTGATTCTACATTTGTTAAAATTCATATGCCAGACTGAACAAACCTATGTACTATTAAGAGACATACTCGTACAACTCAAGACGTAAATGTTTCAATCTCCTACAGTGGAACTGTAGGGGGTTAAAGTCTAAAAAAGAGGAACTAGTCTTATTAGCAAATTATTATTTCATAGATGTGTTCGCTCTTCAGGAGCTTCAAACTAGAGATAGAGTTAATCTAACTAATTATATATTTTATTCTGTTAATACACCTCATAGTAGAAATGGGGTGGGATTATATATTAAAAATAGTATTAAACATAAAATTATTCAAATAGAGCATAATTTTCATCCTCTAGAAGTTATAGCTGTTCAATTTCTAATTAATAATTGTTCATTTTCTGTATTAAATGTTTACAACCCAGATATTGTGGTTGGCCAACAAATTTATAATGATATTTTAAAACAAATTAATGAACCGGTTTTAATTGTGGGCGAATTTAACTCGCACCACACTTTTTGGCACTCATATCAAATTAACACTGCGGGTACTCATCGTTGTAACTTTATTATTAACTCCAATTTAATTTTATTAAATAAAAAGCTATGTACACATAAAAACTTGGCCAACCACAGATCAGTGATCGATCTTACATTAATATCTCCTGAATTAGTGGATAGTTTTAAGTGGTCGCTGCTGTCTGATTCTAGAGGCAGTGACTTTTCTATTTTAATTTCTACAAATTTATATGTAAACAAAAGAAATTTAATACATCTAAATAATTGGAATTTATTTAACAATTTATTAAAAGAAAACCCTCCAAGTGAAGGGATTGACAATCTTGAGGAGTTCAAGGAATGTAATGAACTCACAACTTCAGCATTTACAACCATTGAAAATAGAATACCCAAACTTAATAAAAAATTTTGGCATATGAATAGACTTTTGGCTATTAGGAAAAAAGCGGAAAATAAAGCAAAACGATCCAGGTTGTTTTCGAATACCTTAATGCTGAAATTAGAAAAAAATTAAAATTCTCTTATAGAGAAAACTGGAAACAATTCACCTCTGAGCTTTCCACTACCACAACTACTAAAAATCTTTGGAAAATTTTCAAAAAAACTGCCCTAGGGACAACTTCAAAATTACCTATTGCACAAGTTGCAATTAAAAACAAAATTAGTCTACAAGAAACAACTGAATTATTTTCCCAAAATTGAAGAATTACACAAAATCAAACTTGCTCAAAACTCATTCACAAAATTAATGTAAAGGACAAACTATCTACTTTACCAAATTCAGACACTATTTTTGACCAAGATTTTAATATTGCAGAACTCAATAAAAAAAAAATCTCAAATAAAATTTTTAAACATCTAACTAATGATTGGAAAGAAAAACTCCTTGAGATTTTCAATCTCATTTGGAGAAAAAATGATTCTCCAATAGCTTGGAAACATATCACTATTATTTTTATTTTAAAAAATGGTAAAAATCCAGAGGATCTTAATTCCTACAGGCCTATTTCCTTGTTATCAAATACATTAAAATTATTTGAAAAACTCATTTTTAAAAGGTTAAACTTTTACTGTGAATCAAAAAACATTTTTGCTCCAACCCTTTTTTGGATTCCGCAAATATAGATCTTCTAAAGAATGTATTTCTCTCTTATTAGCTGATATTTACAAAACATTTAAACAAAAAAATTTTACTAGCTGTTTCACTTGATTTTTCTCAAGCCTTCATTTTTTGCCAAATTTCGCTTTTTTTTTAGCTATAATTTTTTTATTACTTCAAAGAGGCTTGTTTGAGTCGCGCTCGCTTGTTGGCTCGAGCGAGCGCCGATTTTTTCAAAGTCCAAAAGATAAACAACTGCCTCTCAGTCGCGTCCCATGGCCGAGTGGTTAGCACGCTTGGCTACTGATGTAAGGGACCTGGGTTCGAGCCCCGGGTAAGGCATGGTTGTGTGTGTGTGTGTGTTGTTTTTCTGCTGAGGACCTGCCATCCTCTCAGACCTTCTACCAAAGAAGGTCTAAGGAGAAGTCGAGCTCTCGCTAAGCGTAAGTGGCGCCGCCAGGCGGATCTTCTCGGAACCCGAATCTGGCAAATTGATGTATGTACCAAAAACAAACTGTAAGGCGCTCTTTGCCACGCTACGCACATGCGCAGTAATGCCAATCTCATTTTCATGTTCCTTGCTAGTTCATGCCATCGTCCATTGTATTCTTCTTCATCCGTATAATTTTTAAAAGTTTTCATCATTTTTAAAAGTTTTCTAGCAGCTGCAGTCAGTATGGATACTTCAAATATGGATTTCGACGTCGCTTCAGTTTCCAGGTGAGTGTACTTTATTATATTTTAAATATTTGGTTTCAGTACTATTACAGTATGTTTTAGGCTTAGAAACGTGTAATGAGTTAAACGTAGTGGTTATGGCCACATAATTTTAATTTCATATTAAACCACAAGATGTTGATTATAGGTTAACCTATCTCCATTTTTAATAAACTTTTTTTAAGTTAAACCTCAATTAAGTTCCCCTAAAGTTTCTTTCAATAATATTTATCTCATAAGCCCCTAAGGGAGTAAATTCTGTCCAAACGTTAGCTAATTATAAAAAAATATCCCTTCAAGCACCTGCTTGTCATAGAGGTCTAACAGTAGCCTGTCTGTTTATATGCTATAATAGAAGGTCTCTGAGGTTTAAGGTTATGGCTGAACCTAAGCAAAAAACAACAGAGACATCTATGCCTTCCCCGGGCTTGAAACCAGGTCCCTTTTATCAGAAACCAAGCATGCTTTGTTGATAAGCAAGCCTATCATTGATAGCTTCCCCAAAAAATATTCAGTGGCTATCATGAAATTAAGGGTTATTAAATGTTTCGCTCCAAGTTTAAGTACGATAAGTTTAAGTAAGACCTCGATGGTGCCAGTATAAAACGTGGCCAATATCCTCGATGGTGCCAGTATAAAACGTGGCCAATATCCTCGATGGTAATTTGGCATTTATCGGGGATAATGGCCATTCTACTATGTAGAATAATATCCGGGGTCGGAATTCCGGGTCTACTATGGATCAATGATCCGAACACTATGGTTGATTACATATTTCTGAAAAATATCCGCCAACGATTACAACCTTCGTCCCTCAGAATCGTGAAGTAATTAGTACTAGCTTGCAAGGGGGTAATGTTCCATAGACAGTGTTCTTTCAGATTTCTAAACAAGATACATATTAAAAACGTGTGCTAACTACTTGTTCTAAGACTTCCACACTGGTGTAGAAATAGGAGGAAAAAATAACTAAACAGACATCTCCGTGTTAGATTGTAGTGAAACATCCCATCTTTTCTGCTCATAAGAATAGTATATGGAGAGACACAAGAAGGAATTACGTTTCAGTGAGCTCGCAAAGGTGTTAGTATTCTGAAGTGACTGATTCACATACTCTTCTCAACTGAATGCCTGGTTCACACACGATTGAAATCACACACGTAAAGTGAATGTGCTGACATGCATCTTTACCAGAAATGAACGTTGTTGCAAGAAATCGTAACATGAACGTCCTAATACTTAAAAAATGAATGGTTAAACCGTGGTTACTAGCCTTCTTGGTGTTTTTCAAGACGCCGCATTCTGTCTTATCTGTTTTGAGGTAATGAATGCTTACGTTTTCGGTCAGATGCCTCGCAACAAGAAAATGAAATACATGAATATAAATGTTATGGACAGTGATTTTTCTAGTATTGTTACTTAGTTTTGAGGATTCCTCTACCCGATAGATGGTTAAATGCGAAAAATCACTTTTTTACTGTTTCTTAGCTGCTACATGAAATCTTTTAACATTTGTGTTCGAAAGAATAGAGATATGAACCGATTTGCATTCACCGTGTACCGGCTCTGCTATTACGAGCAATAGCATCGCTGCTGGTCCGCCCCATCGGTGCAAGCACTGGTCCAACCCTTGACAGAGGTTGAGCAAGCTCAAAGCACTCCGTTGAACTACAAAAATAAGATTAATATCGGTTCGGGGAACGCTTAGAATCGCGAGGTATTATGGTATGTAGAGGCGTAATGTTCCATAGACAGTGTTGAAATAGGGAAAAATAACTAAACAGACATCTCCGTGTTATGTTGTAGCGAAACACCTTATCTTTTGTCGAAAGACTTGTGTTTGCAGCGTGCGCAAACGTACCTTGGTGAGAAATTAGTTTAACCTTATGCCCGACAGCTGAGTGTCTGAATCTTAGTTCGACGGCACAAGAGGGTTACGAAAAACTCAAGTGAAACTGGTTTTAGATATAATTTGCTCTCGAGAGTTTTTTCCTAATTGCAAAGGGGGTAGGCGGGAAGTCAGTGAACGCATAGCTAAGTCGCATCTGGCTTCCCCAACTTTTCACGGAAATACTATAAACAGTGAGTTTTCAGTTTTTAAACAAAAGCACCCGTTCAGATTGTCTTTCGTTCGAGTCATATTTCATGCAGTCAGCATTGACTGTTCACGCTTTCCCCCTCACACATTAGGAAATGGAAGCTTCGTTCATGTAAGAGTGCATTCGACATATCTTTAAAAAAAATATGCAACTAGCTGTCTTAACAGTTATCATTTACACGACATAGGTGTTCGGTAACATTCGTGTCTTACTATGGATCTCAAACCTTGACTTTGTTAGAAGTAACTAACCTACTGTCTATGGCCGGAGTGGGCAATTGTTTTCATACACTTCGTATGCATATTGACGTGGCCGTCCTAATGGAAAATACGAGACGAATCTTCGGTCGCGCTCGGGGAGGATTTTTCTGTCTTGGCGGGCAACAAAAAACTCTTAGCGGGCCGAATGCGACCCACGGGTCGCTATTCACCCGTCCCTGGTCTATGGGAGCAGATGCTGACTATCGTAACTTGTGACTGTATCGGCTATGGTAAAGTATTGGGTAGACTATTGTGAGATTTTCGTCGTGATTCTTTAGCATTAATAAATTACGAATACGGAATCCCTTAAAATCGATTTTATTTTCGTAATATAATTATCTACTTTGGGCGTATGATTTATTAGAAAGATAGGGAAGATGAATCAGTGATGAACTGTCTTGTGAACGCATACCTAATGAGTGTTTTACGAATCTGTGGAGTGCATCTGAAAATTAAAGCTGTGACACTGAAGCAAACTGAATTTTTCATTCTAAATGCTTACTCAGTCTATGGATAGTTTGTCGGGGTAATGACAAGTCTGATGCGTAGACACTTTGATTAACGAATGTGAGAAAAAGTCCTTGTGATCCGTCCAGAATTAACTCAGAAGATTGTGTGGCCAGACCTTTACAGATTTGATCTTTGATAATTTCTCGAGGGCTATGATAGTGAGCGATGGGTCCCTGTCAATCTCTGTACATTACATAAGTCCATTCACTGTTTTAATGACTTTTTTAGTTCTTCATTGTCTATGGGATTTGTTTTTAGTGTGGATCACCCCTTGCGTCGAAGTCACCAGTGCTCCACAGAAACTGTGTATTATTGTGGATGGAAAAAATAAAGGTTGAAACTTAACCCTCCCCAAATGTCGTATGAAAATTTGAAGTGTGGATGTTAAAGATTTCGTATTTTTTCCACGGATTATACGTCACACATTTCTTACGACATTAAAAATTTTCCCTTTTCTAGAAGGTACCCCACACGGTGTTCTGATAAAGTGTAGCATTCGGCAGGAGACCCATCAGGCTTTTGGTCCGAGCGACTGCTCCTTTCAAAGTGAGTCGAACCATACTCCTTTAACGCATGTTGGAACTTAAGTTTTACGGAAACGTATGAATTCTACTTTTACATTCTGCCACACAGGCTTTATCCTGTAAAAGCATGTAACTGGGGATGCATCGAATAGCGTTACTTCCTCGGAAAGAGTTTGCATCATGTGCTGAGGATACAGCTATAATAAGTATTTTTAAACAACGTCGCGTAACGGGGGAGTTTTTAAATTTCGTAGGACTTTTGTTAAAAGCCGTCCGGAGTGAGGATCCGAACACGGTTCGGATTTAGGTCGACCCTATTACCTTCAATATTTTTTCATCACGACGAATAAAATCAGATTTTTTATTTGCTGCTACTGTGAGGTAGCCCTTCTTCTAGTAATAGTCACGAGGGGGTGAGTTGAAAGAAATAAGTATTGATTAAAACGGACTTAAAATACGTGGGCTATAAAAATACGTACGCTTGGGGGGACGCGATAAGACCCGAAGCTAGCCCACACGGAGTTCTGATAGCGTGGCATTAACAGTAATTATTTAACTTTGTTCAAAAGATCTTTGAGGAAGATGAAGGCACAAGTAAATGATGAGTAACATATCTTTCGCATCGACTTATCAGCTTCTCATAGGTCAGAGCTAGTGGCGTGGAAGAGTGGTCCGTGACCTTTGTACGTCATCAGCTGGCCTGCTTGTTGCCGTGATGTGTATTTAAGCAGTTCACGTGAATCGGTAGAAGAATCCCTTATTTTGAATTGCTGCATTTCGCTATGTCATTATTTAACTTTCTCACTAGGGCACCCTCGAGGAAGATAAAGCATTGAGCGGTTCTCACAAGAAATTAGACCTGTTTCGGTTATCAGCTTTCCATAGGTCAGCACTTGAGTTGACCCGTGACATTTTATCACCGGGAGGACCGACTGTGAATTCTCGAGATGTGCCTGCGTTTGTGAAAAGGTATTCGGGTTGCCTATTAAGCGCACAATTCACCGTTCCGTCTCGTGGTTGCGGGGGCTGCTGCACTTGTGTGAATCCTTCGCTGATCGAACCGTTCGCGATCATTATGTCTTTTGCGTGAAAGGTATATCAGCGGCGCTTTTCACCACAAGGGAAAAATTCGTTTTCACCGGTGTGACTGAACAGTAATAAGTATTCAAAGCTCATTGGTGAGGTTTGTACTTTTTCAGTTAGGTGGATTAGCTCAGGTATGATGAGAGGGGTACGTTCGATTGAGACTTATGTATTATTTTTTATAGTTAGTGTATTTGACTCTTGTCCCCTATTAACGCACATTCGTGTTGGAACTAATTTTTTTTTCCCAAGCGGAAACGTATGAATTCTATTTTTAGCATGGCTTACTTTCTATAACAATGTTCCGCGTAGTCTTTGCAGAATTCACCCAATGAAAACAACTGACCTTGTAAAGCTTGTAACTGACGGCGCAATGCGAATTTCCTTAGCGTCCTAACGTTCGACGATTTTTACAAACTGTGAGAGCGTTTGTAGATTAATGATTACTCCCATAGCTGATTTTTCTTCGAGTAGCGTTACTTCCAATGCATCATGTACTGGGGATACACCGGTAATAAGTATTTTCAAACCATGTCGCGTAACGGATATACTTACGGAGAGTAATGAATTGACACAAACGTAAAACCACTTTCCAAGACGTCCTGACGTGGAAGCACAGATATCTGATGGCATCACCCCCGTTGGAGACTAATACGCTCAACTCTTGAAGGTTTCGGGCGCATAATTTCAAAAGTCTACATGCGGTGCATTGAAACCTATCATAAAGGGTTGTGCAGAGAACCGTCTCCGGACTTGGGAAAATATCGAGTCCGAAATCCACGATAAAGAACGCCATCGAATTTTCACGATGTAAGACAGCGCGCCTAATGCGGGAGCAGCACAGATTCATTTGTCAATTTGATTCCCCGTTCAGAATTTTTTATTTTCGTAGGACTTAACCATCTGTCAATGAAACGCTGTCCGGGGTGAGGATCCGAACACGGAGTCTATTAGGTCGATCCTATCACTCCTCAATATTTTTCATCACGACGAATAAAATCGGATTTTTTACCCATCGGCATTTTCTGCGGGACAGTCTTTTAAAAACAGTTACTGTGGATAGATCTAGTAAGCGACAGTCACGGAGTTAAAAGAAATAAGTGTTACTGAAACGGACTTAAAATACGGGGGTTATAAAAATACGTATATTAATGTGAAAGGACTATCGGTTTTTGGTGTAAGAAATACATAGAAAAAGCTAGTTATAAAGAATGCTAGGTTAATATCTGAAATGTCTGACCCGTTCGACATGCATCTAAGCCACAACAAGTACACAGCATAGTCCGAGAGTCCAAGAGAGTCGGACGGAATCCACACAGCGAGGGACGATTTTTTTCCGGTGAAACACATCTACAGAAAACCGATTTTTATTTCGACCGTGGAGTGATTTTAATAAAGGTGAGGAATATTTTGACGAGTGTTTAATTACTAGGGAGTTTAATAGCAGGGAATTTTAATTATAAGAAAATCGTTTAGCCGTCTTGGTGGGATAAATACAGCTTTGTGAGTTTGAGATCCGCATTCAAAAGAATTCAGTGGTAGTGTTGGTTTTGATGTAAGAAATACATAGAAAAAGCTGGTTATAAAGAATGCTAGGTTAATATCTGAAATGTCTGACCCGTTCGACACGCATCTAAGCCACAACAAGTACACGGTATAGTCCCGTGGGTCCTGGAATCCACACAGCGAGGGACGAATTTTTTTTTTTTCCAATGAAACACATCTACAGAAAACTGATTTTTATTTCGACCGTGGAGTGATTTTAATAAAGGTGAGGAATATTTTGACAAGTGTTTAATTACTAGGGAGTTGATTAACGGAGTTTGAAAATTTTTCCACTGCAGACGTGTGTTCTAAAAGCAGATTTAACATGTCATCCCTACGAATAATTTAAACCATTATTAATTTCACCCTATGGTATTTTCTATGGAAACAGTAAGAGTAAAATGAGTTTCAACTGTAGGATGATTTTTAATAGAGGTAAGGGAATTTTGATGAGTGTTTAATTACTAAGGAATTTTGTATCATTCCTTTCTGTACAATTATTCTGAGACCAGTCAATCGTTCCATGCAATTATTCTGAGACTTGCATCAGCCGAGTGAAGGAGTGGGGCTTTAAAATATAGGTATGGTGCTTAAATGGTCAACCAGCGGGTTTTTAATAAGGGGGAGGGCTTAAAATATAGGTAGGTCGACCGTGGGGTCCGAAAACGAGAAATTAGACTTAAAATAAAGGGTTTTTTGGGAAAATAGTACTTTTTCCTGTCAATAGATGGCGCCAGGAGTGTTTTAATAAGGGGGAGGGTTTTTAATATAGGTAGGTCGACCATGGGGTCCAAAAACGAGAAATTAGACTTAAAATAAAGGGTTTTTGGAAAAATAGTACTTCTCACTGTCAACAGATGGCGCCACTGAGGGGAAAAGGGGGATGAAAGGGGGTTTAATAAAGGGGTAATTATTAATAAAGGGGCGTGGCCTGTTACGTAATGATTACGTCATATTACGCAATGTTACATCATAGGGGAGGGGGCGGAAGTGGGCGTGGCCTGTTACGTCATAGGGACGTGGCCTGTGACGTCATAGGGGGAAAGCACTGTGCAAAGGGGTCCGTGGATTGTGACTATACTACTAACCTGCTAAAGTTTGATTTTAACAATCAGATAGTGTATATATATATCATCACTTTTTTTTATTTCATACTAATATTCCAACTTTTAAAGGAAATATTGTCTCGTTATAAGCGATTACATACAAAGAGATACACACTCTATACTTTAAATATATAGAGACAACGATCACTATCCATGGAACACATCTGTGAAATATCACCACATTTTTGTTTTTAACGTACGGTTGAATCATTCTACTATGCTAGCTTTGGTTTCCCATCCCTTTCTTTTATACCTACCTGATATAAATCATTCGAGCCAACATAGCTTGCTAGCTGTGCGGGGTCTTGATACAGAGAATGTTCATTACACCAAACAATATTAACACTTCTAAGGTTAACCTTAAAATCCCCGTTAACTATACAAAGAAATCACATTGACAAAAATATCAGACATTCATATTTATTTACATTAAGGTCACATTAATATTTAGTTCGTACATACCAGTTCATCGTGCACCTCTTTTAGTAATGTTGGAAAGTCCAATTTAGACATAAATGCGATATTAGCAGGACGATTTAGTTCAATACATGATTCTTCCACAAAACGTTCGGCAGTATCGGTTAAATTAACGTTTTTTACCACTTCTGTGAAATAATCGTAAGCTGATTCAGCGTTTATGGTGAGGCACGAATGGCAAAGTTGACTAGGATGATCCACTTCACACCCGTAACAGTTCTTATGTAGCAGTGTAAAAAGTTCTTTTCGGAGAACTGTTTTCAAAGTCTGCTTTAAACAGTCCATAAGCTTTACGGAATCACTGCTGTCTTGTTCAAGGGGTCGGTCGTTAGATGGGGCTCTTCGAGGAAGATTTGCAGCTAATTCTGCCTTTCTCACTGCATTCCGAAATTTACCGTTTTCAAACTTCAGAACCATCAAACTGTAGGTGATTGGATCACATTAATCTGCTAGCTCCTCTACTGATCGACGCTGAGACGAACCGATGAAGAAAATACAAGTACTCCGTCACGGGGGATGCTTTTTTTAATGACCACCCCGTGTCTACCTTTGAGCACGACGAAGCAAACCATAGCGTCCAGTTCATACTCGCCGTATTCGGTATCTTCGAATGCTTCGGTGATTGTAGACACATACGAAACCAGTCCATGCCACTGCTCTTCAGACAGCATCACACCGTCCTTTGTAGGATACAGTTTTAACGAGTTATCACTCTCGAACAAACGTATGTGCACTTTAGGATATGTCCGATATTCACAAACGCTCACAAACAAATCCGAGCCGAGTTGAAACATATGGCGATCATCATCTCTAACAGCAAGTCGCTTCGCAGGAAGACCACCGCCGATCAGGGAACGTTTAACACAAGTCATAGCAAGTCGATACTGGAAAAATGATGCCTTACTGCCCTTCGAAGGGTAATACTTATACCTTAAACCTGTGACGTGTCCCTGCAACTCCCTCCCATTGGCCGAGATCTGGTAGATTTGCCATCTCTTAATAAACATAATGACGTCTACAAATATTTACCGGCATGTATAAACGCGCTTTCGAAATATGCATGTGGCGTTCCTTTAAAACGGAAATCGGGGGAGCTGTTGATCACAAAAACCTTTCAGAAAATATAGAAAGCCTCTGAAATTACAAACAGGTAGGGATGGTTGAATTCACTAACCGAGTGTTTCAAAAGTATCTTAAAACACACTCATAATGAAACCAAAGATAGCATAGTAGAACGATTGAACCGTACGTTAAAAACAAAAATGTGGAAATATTTCACAGATAAAAACATGAATCGCTATGTGGCAGACCAGTTATAATCACACCTATCACCGCAGCATAAAAACGACCCCCGTTTCGGTACCCCGTGAAAACGAGAGTTGGACGTATAATACCGATCTGTTGAGGTTTGTAAAGTGTTAACTTCGTCGGTAGCAAGCAAGTGTTCGTAAGACAATATGTTTATTCTTGCAAATTAAACAGACATACGCCCTAGACAGTGTGTTTTACAGTGTCCTGTGAACTAAAGAATCTTTCTCAAACAGTGTAACTTTCATGTAGGTTCTAGTATCAAAGACGGTGTGCTTTCCACACCCACACCCATGGGCTCAAACCCGATCATAGCGTGTGTTTTCACAAATGTGTTCCATGGATAGTGATCGTTGTCTCTATACTTTAAATCTATAGAGACAACGATCACTGATAAGAGTGAGCTTCGTTGGCAATTAATTCTTATACACTGATGCGCAAAAGTTACGTTACACTCCCATTCATGGGTGTCCGCAGAAAATTTTCCAGGGGGGGGGGGGGGGCAAAGCTTGGAGACAAATAATTACATCAGCAAATTTTTATTTAATTTTTTAGGGTTTTTTTTTCACAAGTAGATTATAGAATACAGCATTGCATCAATACAAAAACAGATACATAATTTGTATAAATTCATTACGTTTAAATTGTTACGATTATAATTTGTGGAATTTTTACTCGATCCCCGGGGAGGGGGGGCAAGTGCTCCGTTTGCCTCCCTCTGCGGACGCCCATGCTCCCATTTTATAAATAAAATAAAAATAAATACCCTGTCAAATAGTTAAAAATAATAGTCATAATTAAAAATAATAATTGTCCAATAATCAAAAATGTTAAAAATAATAGCCTGTCAATTTATATGCCATAGTAGAAGGTCTGAGAGGATGGCAGGACCTCAGCAGAAAAACAACACATACGTCCATGCCTTACCCGGGGTTGTCAATAGGAAATTAACTTCGAAACTTCTTAACTACTAAAATAAACTTTTTTTATCGTGAAATGTTAAAATAATAATAAAATAAATACCCCCTCAAGCAGCTGCTTGCCGCAGAGGTTACTGAAGATAAATTGAATATCTGAATCAAGTAGTAATAGGAATATTTAACATCTGTAGTGTACTGGTATGATGTTCATACAATATTGACGAATATTGAAAAAAATTACTGACACAAACACTTAAATAATAAATATTACTTCGGAGTTTAATAAATTAAGTTTTAATTAACTTTTGAGGTGAATTCTAATGACTGCGTTTGCATTGAGTAGTGTTCAACGGTCTGCTTAAACAGAGAACAGTCAAAAGGACTTAACAGGAAAACGGATGAGAAGAAATATTAGTTAACGGCAAACTAAGGTTTGGTCTGGAAACAATATTTCCATATGTAGAAATATTCTTTCAGCATGAAACGGATAACACGAAAAAATCGTTTAAGCGAAAATTTTCTACTCTCTGACGAATAGGGGCGGGGGTGGCTCAGTCGGTAGCGCGCCAGGCTCGTAATCTGTAGTTCCCAGGTTCGAGTCCCAGCTGGGTCAGCGTTGAGATTTATCTCCGTAAAATTCCCCGCCCTGCCCACGGTCAGTAGGGGACACCGATGGGGTTGGAAAGGCCGCCGTCCGTCGGATGGGACGTTAAACCGTGGTCCCGTATATGGGAGTGCCAAACCCTGCGCACGTTAAAGAACACGCTGGATATCCTTGACGGGAGGCTACCATCTGTCTCCCAACAGCTGTTCCAATGGGTCCCCTCCCCCAACCTTCTCTGAGCTTTCGGGGTCCATGTGACCTGCCCATTTAGCCCATGGTGTGCAAAAAAATGCCGCTCAGAGGTAAAACAACCCAACCACTCAGACGAATAAAATTCGATTAAAAATGTAATTCCACCACTGTTCAAAAATTTTGAACGGCTTCAAATTTCTTGCAAATTAGTTAACTTCTTGTTAATTGGTAATTATTTAACGATGGATGTGAATATATTAGTGTGCTTTAGACCTGATACTTGAGACATCAGCTAATAATTTTGTCTGCCGATCATGACCGTTTAGCCGTCCAGTGGCCGAGTGGTTGGCGCGCAAAGGCTATTGACCTAAGGGACAAGAGTTCGAGTCCCGGGTACATGGATGTTTGTGGTGTTTTTCTGCTGAGGTCCTGACATCCTCACAGACCTTCTACTATGGCATATAAACTGACAGGTTCTTGTCCAGACCTCTGTGGCAAGCAGCTGCTTGAGGGGGTATTTATTTTTTATATTATTATTTATTATGACGTTTTCCTTCATTCCCTCCATTCTTTGACTCAGTCGGGAGTGCGCCAGGCTCAATCTGCAGTTCCCAGGTTCGAGTCCTAGCTGAGCCAGCTATGATATTTATCTCCGTAAAACTCCCCGCCCTGCCCACGGTCAGTAGGGGGCACCGATGGGCTTGGAAAGGCCTCCGTCCGTCGGATGGGATGTTAAGCCGTTGCCCCGTGTGCGGGAGAGCCATACCCTATGCCGTTAAAGAACACGCTGGATGTCCTTGACGTAGGCGACCATCTGTCTCCGAACAACTGTCCAGTGGTCCCCTCCCCCAGCCAAAGAACGTATAAGGAAAAGAAGTTCAGCTTTGACAAAGCGTAAGTGGCGACCTCAAGTGGTGTTTCGATTCGTGTCGTGCATTTGTTGAAGCTGGGAAGTAAACAATAAGGGGCAAAGGAATTATGCATCAAAAAATTTATATTTTAAAAAAGGAAAAAAAAGTAACTGCACTTTGTATTTGAAAAAAATAATATCATGATTTTAATAAAGGTTTATTTTCTCCATTGGAATTATTTTTCGTTGAACCAACAATTATAAATTGAACGGATAGAGAAGATTTGAAATTAGCCTGAAGTTAATTTATAGAATAAATTATTACAATGAGAAGCTTTCTTGGTTGCCTAGAAACAGGAAACAGAATTGATATTAATATACTCTGCAAGAATATCAATGGGAAATTATTATATAGGAAAAACGAAGAGAATGGAAGTTGACAGTAACATGTAATTACAAAAGCCTTCGTCCCCTGTAATGTTCGTTTCACCTCTACGCCAAATGTACGATACTCGATTTTACATTAATCTCTATGGAAGCTTAACTTCTTCTCCCTCTATATTCTTTGCCCCAGCCTTCTCTGAGAACTCGGGGCCCTTGTGACCTGGCCATTTAACCCATTGTATGCAAAAAAAGTGCCGCTCAGAGGTAAAACAACCCAATTCCATTCCTTCCCTCATTAAGCCTTGATCGGGAATAGCATTCATAATATAAGTTGGATGAACTCAGACTCCAGATCGTTAATCAACGAAGAAAGATCTCATTCAATCCTTGTCTGGAACTTCACTCTCAAAATACGGCGTAGGTTATGAATGACGTTATGTGGCAGCTAGGCAAAGCATTAATCAATACACGTACTGTTAACACGAGCTATTTACACTGATCTTTTGACTTGCGTGTTAACTGCTTTGCATTTGTCTGTACTCTTATCCATTATTATCTTTAATTTTTTTTCAGCAAACCGAATGTATCTTAATAAGTTTGAAATATGTAGGTGACTCAGGCATTCTCAACAGACTATGTCTCAGCCCTCGTGAATTAATTGAAGTTCTAACTCTATATGCTTCCAGACAAGAGAAAAAATTCTAGAAAGTAATGCAGATTGATGACTTTGAGCTTCAAAGTTCATCCTCCCTTGGTTTTCCTTTTTTTTACCTAATCTTTCTTTTTTTCTTGTGAAGTTCCTTTCCCATTTCTTTTCTGTCTGCCGATAATCCTCTTATTTCCGGCGTGGGTAAAGCACAGCATGTCGGCCACGTGAAGACGCTTGTTGTAAATATTAATATTTTTTTTATTAATAACGCTTTTAAAGAAACGTTGTTGGTCATTTTTAGAGATTCTCTGTTTCGATTCATCGATTCTTTTCCTTTTCATCTATCGATATTAAGTAAAAAAAAAACAAAAAAAAACCCAGCTATTTAAAAATAGAGCATATTAAAAATAAAACATGATATAAAGTAAAAAGTAAAGAACTTTTATGAATTTTCTTTCGGTTAGAAAACTGCAGTATACTCTAATATAAAGGCTTTATATCATTTCGTTTAATTTTGACATTTATCAGCCATAAAACGTTTGTATTAAAACATCCACACTCTGCCTCATTTAAAATTTCTATTTAGAAATCAAAATTTTTGCTTTTATTTTTTTTAATCCATTCCTTTTTATTAAAAAACAAACAATCATATCATTTTTCCCACTAATATGGTAATAAAGAACATAACCCATTAAAATGAGTTTCATACTTTAATAGCTAGTTGAGTTTACAGGTCATCTGTACACGACCTTTGCAATTGTTATGAATTGATGATTAGTTAGTTTCGAATCTGGTCTATTGATTCATGTAATCTGTTGATTTTAAAAGAAATTACGTGTGAAACAGAGAGAAATGATTTGCGCACATTTTCCTAGAGTCGATCTAAGTGATCTTGTCATTCAAGGACTTAAGAATGAAAAAATATCTCTCAAGTAGGCCCGGATCTTGAAAAAAAAATAAAGGGGAAGGAGGGAATGACGCAATCGAGCCGGAAAAAGGCAAAGGACGGGGGATTTTTTATCAGCGTTGAGATTTATCTTCGCAAAATTCCTCGCCCTGTCCACGGTCAGTAGGGGACACCGATGGGCTTGGAAAGACCGCCGTCCGTCGCATGGGACGTTAAGCCGTGGTCCCGTATACGGGAGTGCCAAACCTACCGTGTGCGGTAGAGCCATACCCTGCGCACGTTAAAGAACACGCTGGATGGCCTTGACGGAGCTGTTTCCCAACAGCTGTTCCAGTGGGTCTCCTCACCCAATCTTCTCTGAGCCTTCGGGGTCCTTGTGACCTGGCCATTTAAGCCCATGGTGTGCAAAAAAGTGCCGCTCAGAGCTAAAATATCCCAACCCAACTCGAAACTGTGAACTGTAGATTACAAGCCTGGCGCCCTACCTTTTGAACCATCGCCTCTACAGGTTAGGAGTTAGTGTAAAAAAAAAATCAATCTTGGAATCAGGGTGCAAACTTCGTGCGCTGCTGACTGAACATTCCAAAATTCGGATGCAAATATGCCAAAATATGAAGCTCAATAATTTGGATCACTCATGTGCTGCAGAACCGCCCTGACAGACGGCACGGCGAAAATCACTTTTTCGAGTTCAGAGACCCTTGAAACGTGCTCCGAATTCGAATTCTCGAGATCGATTTTTCTGTTCACGATACCAATACTTTCTCCTCGGTTCAATTCAGAAAACGAACAAGCAATAAAAAAAAATGAGGATAAGTCAATGCATATATATATAGATTAAAAAGGTTATCTTCCTCTATGTGTCTTCAAAAGTAAAAAAAAAATGAAGTTGAAGTATACAGACAACGATAATATCATTTATTCAACTCATATGAGTTTCAAAAAGATAAGGCGCAAAAAATTTTTTATTTCGGTGAGCAAAAGAATCTTTTTTGCTCCATCGTCTTTTGAAAATTCGCACGAACTGATTCGTTTCATTTTATTATTTACTTTTTAAGGCACATAGGGGAAGTTTTTTTGCAAAAACCATTTTATTTTTGCCAGTGACGTCTAGAGAGGGTTGGGATGTTTTACCTCTGAGCGGCACTTTTTTGCACACCATGGGCTAAATGGCCAGGTCACATGGACCCCGAAGGCTCAGAGAAGGTTGGGGGAGGGGACCCACTGGAACAGCTGTTGGGAGACAGATGGTAGCCTCCCGTCAATGCCATTCAGCGTTGGATCGTGCACAGGGTATGGCTTTAACGTGCACAGGGTATGGCTCTCCCGCACACGGGGCCATGGCTTAACGTCCCATCCGACGGACGGCGGCCTTTCCAATCCCATCGATGTCCCCTACTGACCGTGGGCAGGGCGGGGAATTTTGCGGAGATAAATCTCAACGCTGACCCAGCTGGGACTCGAACCTGGGAACTACAGATTACGAGCCTGACGCGCTACCGACTGAGCCACCCCCGCCCCTCATTTTAGAAATGGCTTTGACATTAGTTTCCAATTTACGTAACTAACTTTTGTCCGCCAGTATAGATATTTTTTCTAGTTCCTTCCGTGAACAAGCACTATAAACATTTCAATTGTTAGCTTAAAAAAACATGCTAAGTCTTAAACACCTGA